>JAVYIG010007451.1:0-101976 GCA_035222895.1 Strongylocentrotus droebachiensis
GTGTATTTCTTTTACGCTACACGATATTTAAAATATTTACATGTATTATTGCAGGCTTAATTTAGTTTCATTCTTTTAAATAACCCTATGGTTTCTACCTTGCGTTATATAAGTGAATACCATTTATTTCATATCTAAATATTACTTTCATATCACTATTATTGAATCAGTTCAAACTTGATAACTTCATATTTTGACTATAATTGAGTATATACTTACAGTAGGAGTGGGAGGAGATTGTTCATCCTATTAAGAGAAAATATGTTAGATTGATGATAATCTTATTCAAGAAAGGTCTTTGGAAAAAGATTTTATTTGTCATTGGAAAATTCTGTAGTTAAATCGTCAATGCGAATCTCTATCATGTCCATCATTGTGCGCAATGTAAATTAAGAGTATTCTAATTATTACAATAGTGGACAATATATGTATTATTATTCATATTTATAATCTAGCTTTATGACCGCTGAAGAATTCAGTTTCGAGTGCATGTGATTTCACTTAATTTGAAAACTACGTGTGCGTTCGCCCCAATTCTGATAATATTGATAATGTAAAAGTGACCAGACCCTCCTATGAGCAAAATTAAGTGATAGAACTAAATCGATGATTAATGTCTTTTAATTTTTTTAAAATTTAATTGTGTTAATGTTACATTTGTTTTGGCTCACATATATCACGATACTGGTTGTGAAATGAAGTTTATATCATTTAAAAACCACTGACGTTTCATATTCAAATACATAACAAAATCTACCACAAACGCACTAGTATATATCCAAAATAATGTATAACATTTACAGAGTTTATACTACACAACGAACTATCATCGGATCAATTTAATACTAGAAAACTTTATATTTTCACTATTACTGAGTATATACTTACTTTAGGTGTGGAAGGAGATTGTTTATCCTGTAGAGAAAAAAATAGTTTAATTAATGTTAATCTTTATATCCTGTTCTAGAAAAGGCCTATTGAATGATAGAACCACAATAATGTTTAGATTGTTAGAGTTCATATGAATACAACAAACTATCATTTAATCGATTCAAACTTGATAATATTTTTTAATTTTCAAATGAATATAATGTATTAAAAATAAAAAAAAACAAATATATTACTTTTTGTCTTGATATATCATGGTTATCGGAAAAAAGATTTGTTTGCCATTGGACGAATCTGTGGGTAAATCGCCAATTCCAATCCCTATCATTTCCATCATTGTGTGCAAAGTAAGTTAAGAATATTTTCGTGATTCCAAATAGTGGACAATTGATGTATTATTATTTATAATTATATTCTAGCCTTATGACCGCTGAAGAAATCTGTTTCGAGTGCATGTGATTTCTTTTCATTTGCAATCTACGTGTGTGTTCGCCCGATTCTGATAATAGTGATAATAAATTAGTGACAAGACTCTCCTTTGTGGCAAATGTAGTAAACAATAGTCTTTTTCAAACGGGGTTTTGCTACTCGGTGTAAGTTTATCCCGGCAGCTGTAAATACCTCATGTATATTTCACTTACACCAATAGTTGTCCACACGCTCTTACTCGGACCAACTTGCCACGAGTAAGCTAACACGACCTTTCACCGACCAGCGTAACTTACGCAGAGACAGATACTCTCGGGTTTAAGTGAGAGCAGAGCCATCTATACACAGAGTTTGTTCAACTGCTTTGTTGAGCAAGCGCAAAACAACAGGATGTACACCGTGTTGTGACCCAGTGAAACCAAGTTGGCCAAACTCTGTGTATAGATCGCTCATGAAATGTCACAGATACTCCCAGGTGTAAGTTGAGAGCATCCACACGGTCAAATTACGTTAGGAGTAAATAGGTCGGGGTAAAGGTAGCTAACCTAGGTGTAGCTAACACGATCATCTACTCCTACTACCTACCTTTATACCTACCTCACCATATTTACCCCGACTAGCTCTTAACACGACCTTTACCCTAGGGTAACTTGCCTCCGTGTGAACAAGACTATTACTATTGATCGTGATAGAATTACATCGATGAATAATGTCTATTGAAAACATATACTATTTCAAAATTTCTTTGTATATTACATTTGCTCTTCATATCACCCTATTATATGTATATATATGTGCGCAGGCCTATATGTGCGTGTGTGTTTGTGTGTGTGCGTGAATGTGTGTATGTATAGACACACACACACACACAAACAAATTAATGTTGGAACTATGAAGTCTTACTTATCAATGGAAATTAGTGAAACTTACCATAACGAAAATGACAATCCTCTATCTCCAAATTGTTTAACAAAGATACACTGCCTTATGAGTTCATCTGTGGAAATACAAATATGATAACAAAATCACGACACATCATGTAAACATCAGTTCCATTATCATGACTTTCGAATGCGGATTAAATGGCCTGTGGTTTGAGACCGGAACATGGTTCTTAGGAGGCGCGATAGCTCAGTTGGTAGAGCAGTGGTCTCGTAATCCGGGAACGTGGGTTCGAAACCAAGGCGATGCGCTGGTGCCCTTTGGTAAGGTATTAATCCTCATTACTCGGTCCCTCGGAGAGGACCTAAAGCCGTCGGTCATCTGGTTGCTTACTAACAAGCATTTATGCTCTCTAAGCAGTCAGGTAAAATAACCACCACTAGTTGACAAAAAATGACAAAGGTCTTTTAGCACATGTCCCACATTACCGGAAAGCGTTAACGAATGTTCAATGGAGAGCAAAGTTTACTACCATTTCGTCTCCGTTTGCATGCGTTTCTTGTCCGATCTTGTTTGGCGAATGCGTTCATCGTCAGGTGAGGTCCGTTCCGTCAGGCGGAAAGTTTTTTTTCGTGCTGTGTTTTTCTTCCCATATTCACACACACAAACAAAGGATTGCTAGCCTTGAAACAACAAAGGGTTCCCATCCAGATGTCTATATTATTGGGTAATTGGGTGTTTTCCATTATTCAACGTGTGAAGACGGGGGCGATTATTATATTTGCTCCATATGGCGATATGACGAAAGCCCTCAGATAGTCTTTAACCCTATTCTGATTGCATATAAAACGCCCCCCCCCCCTACCAACGCACTGTACAAATCCGCAACCGGTGTAGCGGGTAAGGCTTTTTGGAAGGGTAAAACTACAATGCTAAAGTACTCTCCAAAGCAGAGAGTCTAAACAGCAGGTATTTTTATTCTTATATCGCCTACATAGTATGGGGCTTAGAATCGACAAAATCCTCTTGAAAATCACTTTATCATTAACCAGCTTCTTTTATCTCCTATTATTCTTATAAGAAGAACATTTTACCCCTAGTTTAGTTCCTCTAAGAGACTAAGAATAATTTATAATTTTGAAATTAAACAAAACATCGTTTAAACTCTGGAGTAACCAACACACTCAATAAGTTGGGAACTACCCATTGTGTGCATTCTGGTGGAGTAAACGTGGGTAGAATAAACGAAAATTAAATACACTAGTCTGAGTGATTAGTTCACCCTATTTGTTGTTTAGTTGATATGCCAACTAAATTGTTATAATTGAAACCTAACTAAAAACCTTGTTATGGTGTAGGCATACCAGACTAGGGCGAACTTTAATTGCCAACTTGAGTATAGAATTCTCGCTCTTTGGTAGAGCAGAATATATTAAAAAGGGATGATTGTGGAAACAACACATTTTCTGGCTAAATATCATTAATCTTTGTCCAAACGTTTACCTGCCAAAATATAAACAGCCATGGAACGACGCCTTTATAGCCTTAAATGCGTGTTTAGCATTTCAAGAAAAAGACAAACATTTAGGAATCAGCTACAGCCTACTTTTCTCCCTCATACGAGATTTTATTCGCATTTTCCATATTATGTATTAACCTTTTTTTTCCCCCTCTTTCGTTTCCCTTTCCTTAGTCTCCATCTCTCTCTCTCTGTCGCTATATCGAGATTTTTTCTCTTTTTTTCTCTCACTTTCATATCTCTTTGTTTTTCACCTTTCTCAGTTTTCTCCCCTCTCACATGCATTTGTTTGTAATTTAGTCATTAGAAAAGCTCAAGTGGTTTAATGTTAGTGTTACATTATACAACTACCGGGGCTCTAGTTGTGAAGGTACCTGATAAATGTTCATAAATAAATGCACTGTGAAAAGGCTGCATGATCCATATTTTTTGCTCGGGCTGGGATGACATTTAATACAAAATGAATTATGATTTGTACCAAGAAAGAGATAAATAAAGCCAGTTATATGGGTATAAAAAATCCTTTCTTCGGGATATTTGATAGCACTTAGCATATTATGAAAAATTCATTAACTTGGCAAGTGGTATACTCTTTAGCAAAAGTATTATGCTAAATGGTAGTACGTCACATTTATATATTACTAAGTTGCCCACAGCTAATCGAATGCAACAAGTTCAGTATAATATACAAATTATTGTTACTTGTTAGGATAACAGGTTTTATCAAATAGGCCTGGTTTCCAGGATACTCGAAATTGTGGTTAAGCCTTCCAAGCAATTTGAGATTTTTTGTCAAATAAGTACTTGTAGTGCTCAAAGGGATTTGTAGTTGATCAAATACAATTGAAATATAATGGGTAATATATAAGTTTCTATTGTCTTTATAATCCAGTTCTATTAATAGGTAAAGCACACACAAAATAAGTAAAGCAAACACATGTTATTTGATGATTGCAAATGATCAAGCTTTATTAAAGCTTCAAAAAACAAAAAGCAGAATTGAAATCGGTCAATGCGTTGTGATTTTATACCATTTTTTTTAAATCGCAAAATTACCGAAAAACCTGCCAAAAATGGTCAAATTGGCAAAAATGGCAAAATTCGACAAAGTTGACAACTTAATTCATCACTTTCTTGCACACAAATATTAAATTAAATTACCAGACACTAAAATATCATCTTTGTGGTAAAAAATACAAAAAAGAAAATTCATTTATCTATTACCGTTTTGAAAACAGAAGCCAACAAAATAAGTCATTTTTAAATTTTTGCGAATCTGCAGATATGAAAAAGTTGTAAAAGTAACTAAGTCCGCCTAATTAATATGCGCATATGTAATCAAATCAAAACAGAACATGAAACATCAGTGAAACCTATGTATATCAGACAGGTATGGAAATATATTTTATTTGAAATTAAAAAAAAAAAAATCATGAATATTCATCAAATATGCAAATTAGGTCATTTCAGCTTATTATATATTCGCCAACTCATTATGCAAATTAGGAAAGTCAAACTGTTCATTTTGTTGTTATTTTTTAAATCATATATTTATAGATCATATTTACACCAAAAATTCACATTAAATTCCAAATATTCTTGCAATGCCAATAAAATATGGCGATGGAAATTAATTGGATCACCGTCACAGCTATTTCCTCATGTGTTTCACAAATTATTCAGAAAAACCGATCAAATAATAAAAATTTGCAGATTTTCAGCTACATCACAGTATATTTGTATTTTAAAAAATGTCAGATTTGAGGATTTATTACGATTTTCCGAGAAACCATTCAACAGGCCATAACATTTCACAAAGACTTAATTTCAGAGTAACAATAAATTTGGTGATCCCAATACAGTTGTGGCTACCTTAAGTGTAAACAAAAATTGATTCAATGAGTGAAACACATGAGGATATTGCATTTTTTGTAGGGGAGTTTTAAAACATTGAGGCGCATTTTCACCACGCAGAATAACAGTGCAAGTCAATGGGCGATCAGCGGGCCATGTCACACATGGTTGAAAAGACAACATCCTAACTAAATAACTTAACATTATTGTCACATGCCTATAACAATGAAACTACACAGAATTGTAGTTAAAGGTATGCTTGAAATAAAATAAAAATTTAAAAATATTGTTAATTAAAAAAAAAAATGTTTACAAAAATTACTATTTCTACCAACTGACTGCTGTTGTGTGTGTGTGTTCGCGGGGCAGACTGTGTGTACAGGCAGTGTGATCACCCTACATTACATGGAGATGAGGAAGTACACGTATTAATAATAGGTGCCATTTCAACTGAAAAGGATGGTTTCACTATAATAGTATTTACATTTAAAATGGTTCCACTATAATATTGTCACATTTAAAATGGTTTCACTATAAAAGTATATGTATTCACATTTCAAATGGTATCAAACACTGAGTTATCTTGGGTTTAGCATCAGATATTTGTTACTACCCAAGTAGATAAGCTTTAACATAGGTCAACTTATATCCGATCCTTTGGTTAATAATAATACATCATATTAACCCACTGACTATGGAAACGTGATGGTCCTGAGCACTACAGGGTCTTTCGCAAGTTTGATTCAAATTGTCTCGTACCAAGTTTGGGCTGATGGAACCAATACTTCATTGTTTAAAATGATGCTATGTATCTAGGCTTTTATAAAACTTCGTTTCAATCCCTAGGATAACCTTAAATTATTTTGAACAGCCTACTAACTTCTTGTTTCGTGATATCTAAGTTCTTTCTCTCACTTGTCCGCTGCGCCATTTCACACACGTAAATAGCATAAGGTGTTATATCGAATATCGAATGAAATCTCAAAGGTTACTGAACCCAAATGCAGGAAAGAAAACATATATGATGATAATTATCAAGAATTGAGAGTAGACTTTCATAACGGAGATAACGTCCCAAATAAATTGTGTACACTTTGTATCACTCCATGAGAAGGGTTACCATAAACAAGGAATGCGAATGAGGTAAAGATTGTAATCATCCTAACAAAGTTTCAAGTTTCAAGTTTCAAGTTTCAAAATATCAGACATTTTATTTGTAAATTAGGATTTCGTTGAGCTGGAGTCAATATTAACACCATTTATCTTCATGTGCCTGATAATCAAAATTAATGAGTGACCAATTGTCTATGAAATGAAATAACATATACATAATGGCTTTTGCCCTAGATTCATTGCTCCAGTCCAAATTTGTTACGAGAAGAGATTTTGACAATATTGCTGCTCAGTGATCCGTGGCAGCACAAATATGAACATGACATCATATTAAGACAGAGTATCAATTCCTCTTTTACATAAAATATGATTCAAGGTGACATTGGTTATAACATTTTCATTAAAAGATACCAAAGTTGAGTACACATTTTTGTTATACCCAATGTACAATATTAATATACATTCTTATCCTACAAGACACTTACCGGCTTCCATTAAATTAACCCAATAAGACACTAAGGTCCGAATACATGGAATGCTTTACCTGACCATATTAAACACTCTGCATCTCTTTATTCATTCGAAGCATCGATTGAAAATATTTAATACCCAAATATTCATATAAATTATAAGAGTCTTAATGTTTTTCATAAAAAACAAACAAACATTAGTTTAAAATGACCGGTTAACTAACAAAAATACAAATCGTACACTTACGTCACCTGCACACACCCATATGCAGACATATGCAATTTTATTTCTTCCTTTTTTCCTTCCTTCCAACTTTTATTTACATAATAAAATTATCTTAAAAGAACCTGTGTCCGTGACACCCTATTAACCTGCATACTCCTATATCAGCGTCATATGCCCCCTCTCCCGACTGTTATCCACTCAAACATTCATGCTTACGTTATTTGGCCTCTGTATTTAATTAGATGCTTTGATTTACCTCCATACTTTCAAGTTTTTAATCAAATCTATGTTGTTGTTTTTTGTATCTGAGTTGTCACATGTTATGGTAATCAATCATATTATACAGTGCGTCCCAGAAAAAACGAAACCGAGAAGTATCGATGTTTTATCATAACTTAATCACAACCATAATTAATGAATGATACATATTTGGAAAGCTTAGAGTCTCCTCTTTCAGTTGATGCTACTCACATGATGCATATTTTACGCATGAGTGATTAAAAGCAATTTGAAGGAAGGAAACCAAAAAGTAATTTGGCGGGCGGTATCTGAATTTCAAAGAAAAATTCATATTTCTAGAAAGTTCATTTTCTGCTCTTTCATATGATACCTCAATCAAGAAAAATGAGCCAGGAATAACAAAGTTCTGTTTGTTTAAAGTAGCCCTTACATTTTCATAATTTTAACAAACGAATTCGTTTTCACTGGGTGCCTGCCGTAGCAAAAAGCAGATCTGACAAAAGACTTAACTCCGTTTCGTTGACAATCAGCCATGCATGATGACTCTCGTCTACGGCTGATTGTCAACGAAACGGAGTTAAGTCTTTTGTTAATTTTGTTTATTGATACGGCAGGCAGCCAGTGAAAACGAATTCGTTTAATAAAATTATGGAAATGCAAGCACTACTTTAAACAAACAGAACTTTGTCATTCCTCGCTCATTTTTCCTGATTGAGGTGTCATATGAAAGGGCAGAAACTCAACTTTCTAGAAATGTGAATTTTTCTTCGAAATTCAGATACTGCCCGCCAAATGTCTTTTTGGTTTCCTTCCTTCAAATTGCTTTTAATCACTCATGCGTGTAATATGCATTATCTGAGTAGCATCACATGAAAGAGGAGACTCTAAGCTTTCCAAATATGTATCATTCATTAATTATAGTTGTGATTAAGTTATGATAGAACATCGATACTTCTCGGTTTCGTTTTTTCTGGGACGCACTGTATACTGTCATTGATATTCTCAGAACACCTCTTTTCCCCATCTTTTGCCGCTACCTTCGTTTACATTATACGCATAAAAAGAGAGCTCGGAGATAATATCTGCACAAGGGCAGAAAAGGTCATTTGTACAAATTAGGGAAAACCCATCGAGACGAATGCTAGAAATATGTTCATGAGAGTTTTTAAATCATGATGAATTTATGTGCAGACATTTCATTGTATGATACACACCCAGGTGGTAGTCTTTTTCAAGAGGGCAAAAAAGCGTTTTCATAAAGTACCTCTATCACTTTGGTAGTGTTTATTCTAAATGCAAAAGTGGGACTTCTCCATGTATTAAAATATTTATAGATATATTTTCATCATCTGTACGAGGCCTATATCTCCGAACTAATACAGACAACCTAATTTCTAGGACGAATCAATATCTTCTTGGGGAGGGTCATTGTCAAGACCAATGGACTGGACTATTCCCAAAAGCTTTACACTCCTGAGTACATCTATGAGTTTTTGCTTTGGCGCTCTTGTTTTCTCTTTCCATCGGGTTAACAAAGTGAAGTACATTTCCTCTGCTTTTTTGCTCGACGATCGGATGTTTTCTGTTTCCGTCATAGTGGATCCTAATTTGATGGCTATAGGATTGAACTTGTCTAATGGAAGCTTACTTGATATGTCCACAAGCTGGTCGTCCGTCAGACAATCAGGGTCTCTACAAACAGAAGAATGATCAAGGATAGTAAATAATTCTTTCTCATTTTATACCCAGTGTATCCAAGTCAGTCCAGATTTTTTCCCTTTTTCGAGGGACATGCATTATTATTATCCCATCCATCGCCAAGTAACAAATTCCATCTGGGTGGAGAGTGTCAAATGTGGATGAATGTTACGCCAAAGGACGTAAGTGCCGGACTGGGATTTGAACTCTCAACCCTTCGTTTGACAGTCCAGTGATTGGACTAATAATATTTCACGACACCTCCACACACACGCACACACACAAACACATAGAGTACTGCAGTTGATTGTATTTTGTAAAGTGTACCTGAATTGTCCTCGTGGAAAAGAACACAAATATTGCAGGTGTTTAATGCAAAATTGCACAAGATTATATAATCCGCAGAAAATTAATACATACAAATACCGTATTTCTTTAATATTACACATGGAAGACAAAGACATAATTATTTTAAAGTACTTACAAACATCCGTGATCTTGTAGTCTAGGTTGGTACCGAAAAGCTCCTTGCTGTGTAGGTTCTACTTCCTGAGTGGGGACATATGGGACCAATGCCCCAGGTGGCACTTCACGTGTATATCCTGTATGAGGAGATCTGGGAGGAGCCGCTTTATATGACACGGATTGCACTGGTGTAACCATCCCTTCAACCTCTCTAACCGAAGGAGATGCCTCTGAAATAGAACGGTAACAAAGACTTAAAGATTGTTTTTTGCAAAGAGAAAAATAACTTCCTACTTACATATTTAGTTTATGGATAATAAGATAACATCCTAAATTACCATTTCCCTCTTATTTAGTTTGGAGGAGAGAACAAGCAGCATAATAATTCGTGCGGTCTTGCAAAGTATATAATTCCAACCATTTTAATATACTAAGCTGTACTTAACAAGAAAGATTATCATGTCAGACGTATGGTGGAACTCGCGATTATTTTACTTGGGAAAAGGAGTACCAAATAGACAGATCCTCTTTCAAAGCCGATCACCCGAAACAACACAATATTCGGTCGTCGTAGAATCCGTTTTTTCAATACATTCCTTTTCGCTGAGTTATTTGTTATGATAACAAGGAAATGTATTCACCAAGGCTCCGTAATTTACGTAGGCCTACATGATGTACATGAAAAGGTGAATTTCAACTACAGTTCTAATTGAACGACCTTTGAATCACACTTTACTTGGTATCAGTACAAATAAAAACCGAATTTTGAAAATGTGAATGAAAACATTAGCCCATATTCATATAACCTTACTACATTTTAGTTTCCAACTTGGCACATATCAAAATGGTATTCATAACATTTGACTAAGGATAGTTTGCAACTAAATGTCTCCCCAAATATAGAACTGACGTATATAGTACCTATACATCATTAGTTGGCAACCAATCATTCCATGAATGACTGTCATAGGGAAAGGAGCGGTCATATTTGTATTGGATGGGAAGAGAATTGTCATCGAAAGGGGAAATATAGGGGATAATTCTATTTCAGGACAGGGGCAATTATACATACATCTTTTCGTGATCTAGAATAGCCAAGTGATATCAATATTTCCTAGGAAAGTTATCTTTTTGTAAAAAATGTAAACAGTTTCTTAATGAATGCCATCCCAGCTCGAGAATAAATATCACGAGAGCCCTGGTAGCAATATAGTGTAACATTTCAGGAGCAATATCCTAATATCATAAGAGCTCTTCTAATGACGAAATCTAAAAGAACGAATGGGTGAGAAGAGAGTTTTAATCCTCTCTGTATACTGGACCATTGATCTCATGGGCCTTTTAGACCTGATATATATTGCTATAAATCCATGTATTTATCATTATCCTTAATGTTTCCATTATTATTGTTTCATTTGTTCCCTGTTTAATTAGCGTTCTACTGGGATGAACCGTCTAAATTTGGAAATAAAATGGATAAACCCTGATGAGCAACGCATATGTTTATTATCTTTAAATCACCTTTGATGTCCGTCCAGAATTTCATTATTATTTCCTGTTCCTGTGTGATCATCAACGTAACCAATGACCTTCGCTGGAGAAGGGTCATAGGCTCTGTGAGCTTCGTACGCTGCATCAACTTTTTGGCAGTAACCTGTCATTGTAGATAGAGGTGAACAAACAGCAATGTCGATTATACCACAGACCTATCACATTTACAAGTCCCGGATTATATATATAAATATATTTATATATGAGGTCTGCAGTTCAAGTTTAAGAGTTGATATCTCTCCTGTTACTATGTTATTGTACCTGACGTTAGTATAATTCAAGAGCCTGTTATTTCCCTTAACATTAATGCCTCATTTATATTGTATATTTATATGTATACACCCTTTTACGGTTACAAGAGTGGGCATGCGCAGACATGGGCGCCATTTTAATTTACGGGTAAACAAAGTTGTTTACCCGTAAATAATAGGGGCGCCATTTTAATTTAAGAGTAAACAAACCATTGACCTCTAGAGGTCAGTGGTTTACGCGTAATACACCAGTTTACAGTTGTGTGCGCCATTTTAAACAAAGCCAATGACCTAGAGGTCATGTATTTATGCGTAAATAAGAATTGCGCCCATGCAAATTTTGATGATATCACTGCCCTACGCGCTGCGTTGTGCGCGCACATCATCATTTGCATGGGCGCAATCTTAATTTACGCATAAATACCACTGGTCAAAGGTTATTGGCCCCGTTCCGGGGCCAATGACCCGAGGTCAACTGTCTGCGCATGCGCACTGATACAACTGTAAACTCGTGTATTAAGACGGCGCCCATGCAAGTATGATGTGAACGCACAGCGCAGGCGGTGACGCAACAATACATGCGCATCTGAAAACATTGGTGACGCAATGTTTACGCGGATATTAAAATGGCGGCCTTAACTGTAAAAGGGTGCATCATGGAAGGTGCAATACACCTAAATATGTGGCAAAGCCAAACATGAAAAGGGAATGACTTCTGTTTTGAATGATGTTTGTGTGGTCATGAATAAATACTAATAGTTTCGAGGCTTTGTTGCTTTTGTCATTGTGTTGTAGAGAGTATTTGTTACCGCTGGGAAAAGATTCCACTGAAAGCCCCGAAACCTACTTGAAATATTTATCAAAATATATTGTATTATTAGCCCAAAACGTATCAATGGTCATAGTGCTAAGAGAAAGACATTTAATTTCATCAAACCATGAATACCTAAAAGCATAGGTTTTAATGTGATATTGATACCTAATGGATATAAATATCGAAAGTGTGTGTAATTATACTGTTTCAAAATCTCTAAAATTCTATCTTTTACTAAGAAAAAATATTTCTCGAATCAGTTAATATATCCAATCTAAATATATATACATTTAAAATATTGTGAAATAAAGATAAGTGTAGAATTATAACTTATCGCTTTAGGATGTTACCTTAGTCTGTGTACTTGGTGATTCATCTGACTTGCAGCTAATAGACATGTCAATAGAATTCTCCTTCACGATCAACTCTTCTTCCGGGTAAATCTTCTTGTAGTTCACCGATTTTTCTTCTGCAAGGATTTCCTTTTAGTAGTGAAATAAAATTCAAAGGGTAATTGTTGCGATTCCCATGAATGTTTTTATGATATAACTTATTAGGAATTTATATATTTGATAATCGAAATTTGACCTAACAGTTAAGCTTGATATAAATGTGTCGCGCTTATAATAATTGTTGTTATTTAATATTGGTAATATCTATCATGATTAGCGCTAATCGATATTCGTTTTGCTCCGCACAATGCGGTACGATGCGTTTCCAAGACAATCCAGTGGGGGTTAGGATGCTAACATTTAAATTTAATGATGAAAATAATGCGTTGTACTTAATTCTTGAAATGACAAAACATGACTGCTGACGTTCTATGTATTCTGAAGCCCTCTAATCGAATACCCATTAAATAGGCAAAATTGACCGAAGTCTCCTTAAATAATAAAGCGACGACGATTATAATAATCATGATAATGTGTTAAGAAAATTGTAAAACCTCTCGCTACTCTGGCAAAGAAAATAAATGACAGTTCACCTCAGGAAGACCAGGAAGCTGATTGTAAAAGCGCACATGCAGAATTGGACAGTCCTGGTCCTCTGGAAGGGTATGGGGTATGAACGGTGTGGACAGCATTCGCTTTGTGGCACGACTCTCAGATTTTTCACCAGGGAACAGCCAGTTGTAGATCATTGTTGGAATTCCCCAGGAAAAATGATCAAGTCGGAGCTCGATTCTGTCAGTGTGTATTGCATAACTATTGCTCTCCAAAGATACGCGCCTGATATCTCCTGTGTGGACGACAAACACATGAAAGCACTTACTGCTAAGAACACTTCCGCTCTTTAAAAATCACAACCATGATTATATTCTAAGGCGGAAAGGAGGAACTGGTCTTTCATCTCTATCAACAAGCTTTTTTTCTTCTGTGGAACACACACAAGACGGAACACAATGTAAGTAGTGTTCTCAGTAAAACTGATATTTTTGTATTCAAAGAAAAGGAAGATTGAAAACACACTACAACTATTAACCAATTATTGAAACAAAGACAAGAACTTAAAAATATTGCACCTTTATCATCATTTCCAAAGTGTAGGACCATTCCCACCACCCAATTATCGTCAATGACCGCACAGTGAGGCATTGATAGGGTAAGTGGCTTCTTGAAACTCGATCCCGATGGAAAACATCTGAACCCGAAGCTCGCTGCAATTTCGTTGTCTTGGAGTTGTATGCCATTCGGTAGGTCTGTGAAAACCTCGATGCCGATCTTCTCACTGTCCTCCAACGCTCCCGGAGGAATGGAAAGCTTTACATTGTGAGCAGGGATCGATAACTCCCCACCAAGATGATCCAAGTAGCCTGAAAGTTTATAAAGAATAATATGTTTAAAGTAGTCCCTTCTCCCACTTTAACAAATGACAAAGTAGAAAGAAATGTCCTTTTCAAACGGTTGTTTTGTTTGATATCTGGTTAAATTGTTAGGAGTGAGAACGTTAACTAACCAAAGTTTAGATATCCAGTTTCCATTCATACGAATTTCCCTAAAATTACAGGAGTGCATGGACAACGCTATAATTTATTAGATGTTTCCCTCAAAGATTGAGAGAAATATTGAGTCCCCCAAACTGTAAAGTAAATATATTACCTGACACGCCGTACATCCGCCGAAAGAAGTAAATGCCATCATGGGATGTTGCGGGTGCCAGTTGGGGGCAGAATACATTCATTGTCAATTTGAGGTCTTTTTCTGCTTTCGGATCCATTCCCGTACTAGAATTATTTATTTATTATTTATTTATTCAAGTTTTATTTAAAATAGAGGGTAGGTACATTCAGTTTAACAAAACTGCTTTCCAAGTACGCCCAGAAAATGTAAGATCTTCCAGGTGATGAAGCTGCAAGCTTAAACTACTGTTGATGCTCTTCTCGTCAGACTGGTATTGATCGTTCACATTGATAGTGAGATGTTGGATATTTGGGTACAAGGCAGAAACCACATCCATAACAGATATAAGGTCCTTCAGAGTAAGCTGCCCCACAGTGAGTTCTAGAACGCGTAGACTGTGGCAAATTGACCATGTTAACGAGCGCCTGTGTGCCACCTCATTTGGATAATCCTCTTCGTCAAAAGCTAAGGCTAGCTTGTTTAACGCTGGACAGTTTTCAGCAACTTCATGAAGCACATGATGTACGTTCCCTTTTCCCGCCGTGATTTTGAGGATCTCCAGGGTTTCATTTTTAGTTTCAACTGAGACGGGGTATGGTTGGGAAAAGGAGACGCCAATCAAAGACAATTCTTTTACTCCGGGTTGTACTTGGTGCGCCTTCTTGAAACAGTAGCTCAAATTACTAACAGGAACAGATTTCAGGGTGAGGCTTGTACTGGTTTGATTTGTGACCTGAGTTAATTAAGAATTATTTTTAAATATTGGAATAATAAATACAAGTGTCGGTGAATCGTACCAGCAAACCGAATAGATATTGTTCTTCCGAGAAAATATTTTTGTTTGGTCAAGTTATATTTGTCAATTTTTTTAATTACAAATCTCTGTAAGAAAGATACAAACGTTATTTTCACAGGTGAGTCTTTTTTCTTGTTAAATTATTTTCTTCTTAAATGAAAAAAACCTAACTGGGGCTGGAGTTGACTTGATGTGGACGCATCAGGAGCGTGTTGGGCGGCGGTGGAGCTCCGTTGAGTTTGGCTTTAACCAATTCAGAACTTTAAACTCGGACATGGAAATGAACATCATTGAATTTTATCTTAATAATTTAGGTTTTACTTATTTGAACATCAAGTCATAACTCAGTAACATTATTGATCATGGTCTACAACGTGTAATAATGCCTCCGGTCAACCCTTTTAGAATAATGAACGATACTGCCACCCGTGTCTATTGTGTACGAATTCATTTATATACAGTACAACACATTATAATCGCAATAAACTTGGTGCCTTTAAAATAGGAACAAAAATACTCACCTCAGCATAATCATCATGGACCTGTAACATGGACAGTATTTTATGTGGAGCGTTAGTTATAGTTATTGATAACAATTTTTGTTAATTTATAAATTAGAAGTCATTAATATTTCATAAATATCTTAGCGCTCTGCTGAAACTTTTCTAGAATAGGCCTATTAATTGACGGCACCACAATAATGTATATATTTTACAGAGTCCAAACCACACAACAATCTTTTAAACTTCATAACTTCATATTTCAACTATACTGAGTATACTTATATGCAAATTAGGTATGTGAAGAATTTATTCATGATCCTGTAGAGAATAAATATTTTAGATTAATGTTAATTGTTTCGTTGAAGAAACTTATTTTCATTATGTTTTTTTATTTGCAGATACCATTACGTAATTCAGTTGTCAACGTGTATGTATGTGTTTAAATACTTAATGTAAAAACCAGCAGAGCACTATGGGTTTTCCAGAGGCGACATCTCGCATTGTTCGCTTTCTAATTTGTTGTGCAAGGACAGGCAGTTAGTATTACGACAGTATATCCTGCCAAGAAGTGAGTATAGCTTGGTGTGAATGTGGTTTCAGAACGATTTATGCAGACATGAAAATTATTGTTTGAGTTTTGCTCAATGATAGTGTACACGTGTAAAGTTGATAGTCTTGTGTTGCAGACCATTTGATATAAAATAAATATTTGACATGTTTTTGACACATTGCTAAGAATAAGCAGTATTTAAATATTAAAGGGCATTTTGTCAGGGTTAATTGTAGCACTCGGGTATTTACAATTTACAGGAAAAAAGGCTGATGTTGTGGTTTATTTATGGTCGTATTGACAGACTTTCAATTAAAGGTCAGAATTAAGACTAGCTATTGGTATTACACACGGAGGTTGTATGGGCTCTTCAACTGAACAAAGTCTTAAAAAAGAGGAATTTTATGATATCTGTTATATTCTAGTAAAGCTATTTCATGACATTTGATGAAGTTATTTAAAGAGAAATCAGTATAGGCTTTGATATGAATATTAGTGACATGAAAAGTGTGTCACACTTGTTATGAAGGTCAAGAGAAATTATTTGACCTTGTGTTGTCATTCATAAAACCTGAATGTTAAAGAGTGAGATCTGTAGAAATATTATGAAAGGTACAATATGCCATTTTGGTCATTTAGTAGTTATATCTATATTTAAATTAGTGCTTAATTATTCACGAAAAAAAGATATTCAGGCAAATTTTCATTTTCTGTTATAGAAGTTACATTTATACTTGAAACTAATATGAATAAGTCAACAACTTATGAATTCATCAATTTGTTCATTCAGATTGAATAAGATCAGATTACGGTCTTAACCGATTCCAAGCGGGATATTCTGGCTGAGTTCGTATTTCTTATGAGCAATCCATTAATCTATAACTAACATGGTCTTTAGGAAATCATTTGTGGGCGATTGGCAAAGTTTATAATTAATTTGCCAATTCCAATCCCTTTCATTTCCAATATTTGTAATATTAATATCTGCATAACGTGTATACTTTTTTGTTTAAATAGTGGCCTTGCGGATTTGTTTAATGATAATTGAAAACCGAGTAGGTTTACAATTTCAATATTCTGTTATACCTATGCATAACAAATCGATATAAATCACATTACTTTAATGCGATATTGAAATCAGAAAATCCTTAAAAAGGTCGTGGTCTAATCCATTATCTTCCCACTTATGAACAAAATCTTTTTAATGCCTAATGTGTACACGGCATAGATTCCGCACTAAACCATTGCCCATGGAATTGGAATAATTATTTTAAGCCTTTTGTGAGTTGATTGTCAACGCGTTTTAATATTGACAGATCAAGTTTATATTCTATCAGTACTGTATTGCTCAATGTGAAAAGTCTTAGAGAGTGGTCATTACATTGTTGATCTTGATAATGATTTTTATCTATCGAGAATTAACCATATTGTCAAAATCAATTTAGGAAAAAAGGTAAAAAGAAAATTGTCCAACTATATAGGCAACATTGTACATAATAATATATATGTCTAATCAGTTCAAATCAACAATAAACTTTATTTTGACATTGTAACTGAGAGTTCGGTTACTTGATGATAAAAGTCACGTGTCTGTTAAAAGTAAATCTTGATCAATTATAATATATTTAAAAGAATAAGACGTGACAAAGTAAGCGAAATTACTCCTGAACTTGATTGATGAATAAACTCAACTTAAAACATAAAATATGTGCTTAGCAGATAAACTCCTACCTATTGTAGAGAGAATTTTTTTTACATTAATGATAACCTTAACATAACACAGTATTTATGAATGTTGTTAGTGATTGGAAAAGTCTGTAGCTTACTCGCCAATCCCAATCTCTGTAATTTCCATCTTTAAATGCAAACTTGACATCTGAATATTTCAATGATTCTAATAGTGGACTATTTATGTATGAACATTGAGACTGATTTAGCCTAACGACCGCCAAAGTGTTCTGTTTCGAGGGTATGTGTTCCATGCGATTCTGAAATTATGAAATCTGAAAGTGAACGTTAGTGGTCTAACCTATTATCACGTAATTTATGAAATTGTCTCCTTCATTTTCAAATATCTAGTTGAAAACCTAAATATTTATACCCCTTGTAGAATATTGAGTAATGTAGATACTACGATAATGTATACCCTGATAAGAGTCTTTACTACACTGTTGCCCAGGACGTGTGAACGCTTATTTTTCTATCTTTTCATGAGTCGATTTTGATAATACGATTTAAACAAAATAATATAAATGAATAAATATTCAAACTCAATTGGCAACATTTTACAAGAATTTGTTTACTAATTAGTGGATATTAATGTAAATGTTTATATTAACCATTTAACTGAGTAGATACTTACTAAATTATCAATGGACATCTAGGAAGAACAGAGCCATTTAAATAATGGCTCTTAATAGAGCATTTCAGCCGTTTTCAATTCTTGATTTGTATTATATTTGTAAATTGTATTCTTCTATGTATTTGAATTTTTATACGGAAAATAAAACCAAACGGCAGAGAAATTTTCAGAATAGATGATTTAAATAAATGTTAATATTAATTCATCTTTATATATTTCAGAAGAAGAAGAGGTGAACAAATCCCTATTACTCTTGAACTTGTTCGATAAATAAACTCAACTTAAAATGAGGTATGTGCTCGTTAAATTATGTCCTCCCTATTGTAGAGAGAAAATCTATAACCCGGTTTCTGTGAATTTTGTTAGTAATTGAAAAATTATGTAGCTTATTCGCCGATCCCATGAATAGAAATATTTAGAATGATTAAGCCGCATGACCGCCAAAGTTTCTGTTTCGAGGATATGTATTTTATGCGATTCTGAAATTATAAAATCCGAAAGTGAACGTTAGTGGTCTAATCTATTATTCATGAAATGTATGCATTTTATCCGTCATTTGCAAACTTCCAGGTGAAACAAAAACAAATTGCAAACCTTTTAGAATTTTGAATGATATGAATGCTAAGATAATGTATCCACTGTATATATTTTATATTAAACCGCTTCCCATGGAGTTGGAAACTTGTTTTTTTACGTTTTTTTATGAAAGTGATGAAGTGCTTGTTATAATTTGATTTATTCTTGATAGATAAAGTCCATATCCGCTCTGAACTGTATTGCCCACTGTAAAAATCATAGAGAGTTATCAATAAACGCGTGAGAAAATTAAATTGTATCCATCAAGAATAACCTATGATGTCACAATTAATTCAGGAAAAAGAAGCAAAGAAGGAAGAAAATGTTTGTTTAGCTTCGGGGGTAATATTGTACATAATATAAAATCTTCTAATCAATCAAATTTGATATCAAAATGTATTTCAACAAAATAAAAGAATATATACTTACTGAATGATACCCTGTGTCGGTCTATTAAGAATAAATAAATACAATTAAAGTTAATCTCAACTAATCGTAATATCTTTAAAAGAATTAGAGGTGACGAAAAAAGCGAATCTTACTCAAGAACTTCTTTGATTAACAACACAATTCAAAACATGAGGCATGTGCATATCACATCACTCAAACTGAATGATAGTAAAACTGAACTAATTTTATTGGGTTCGAAATCAAATCTTGCTAAAATACAGTCGTTCAATATATCCATATCAGATTATGTAATCAGTCCTTCCTCGCATTGTCGTAACCTGGGTGTCATGTTAAACTCTTCTATGTCACTGTCAACTCATGTTTCTAGTATCTGTAAGTCGGACAGATATAAACTGAGAAAACTAGGTTTTATAAGGAAATACTTAAGTCGTTCAACCACAGAGAAACTTGTACATGCTCTTATTTCATCACGCTTAGATTTCTGTAATTCTATTCTTTATTTGCTCCCTAACACACAACTTTTACGACTCCAGAAACTACAAAATACTGCCGCACGTATTGTCACACTTTCTTCTCGTAGAACTCACATCACCTCCATTTTAAAAACTCTTCACTTGCTCCCCGAACCGGTATATGACCGAATAATTTGTAAGTTGTTGTTGCTAGTTTTCCATTCCCTGTATGACTCTGCTCCTTCCTACAATATCAAGTTGATTGTTAAGTATAAGCCTACAAGACATCTTCGTTCATCTCAATCCTCCTTATTAGTTGTCCCTAAGACGCGCAGTTCTTGGGGGGGGGGGGGGGGGTAGAGCCTTTTCTCATTCTGGTTCGTCCCTTTGTAATAAGCTGCCACTTAGTATTCGTAACTTAACTTCCCCCTATTACTTCAAAGTTGACTAAAAACCCATCTCTTTCTAAACAGTGCCATTTAATTATTTCAACGTAGCGTAATAATTTGTGTTGTCTTAGTTTACTTTATTTGAGTTAAGAAAGTGATATATGATTGTGATTGTAATATTTACAGCGCCATGAGCGTCAGAGCCTGGTGGATATCGGCGCTATATAAATATTCATATTATTATTATTATAATCTCATTTCCTATTTTTATAGAGAAAATATGTTAGATAAATTCTTAATCTTTATAAAACACAGCTTTGTGGAAAACACTTGTAAGTGATTGAAAAAGTCTGTAGCTAATTAGCCAATCCCAATCCCCTATCATTTTAATTTTGATATGCAAGTTTTAGTTCCAAATATGTCAATGATTCTAATGGCCACATAATAACCATGACATTTTGGTTGGAGGACTTATAAGTTAAATTTATTTACACTATAGGAAGCGTTCGTTCTCCTAAATCTGATAATAGTATCAATATAATAGTGACAAGACTTTCCTATTAGCACAATGTAGTAAACATTATGATCGATCTGAGTGATACATTTACATCGATTGAAAATGTCCTTTTACTATCTGCACTGCGTGCGGTCATTTATAGTATAATAACTTGTTCATTTGCCCATTTACGTATAAGTGTCAATTGTATGATGATGATTGAAAGCCTTTGAAGTTTCAAATTCCAATATTCAGTTAGCCCCATGCATCATATATCGGCATTAACCGCATATTTATAATGCATTTCTGAACAAAGGAAATTCCGAAAGTGAACATTGTTTGTTTTATCTACTATCTTGCAATTTTTGATTTTGTTCTCCTTCATTTCAAAACATCCATTTTAAACTTAAACATTTACAAACCTTTCACAATATTATTTGATATACACACTACGATAATGTATATACTGTAAAGATTGTATACTAAACTGTTGCACATGGAGGTGGGATACTTGTTTCACGTCTTGTCATGAAAGTGATGAAGTGATTGTAATAATAAGATTGATTCGTGATAGATAAAGTCCATGAACAATTTTCAGTCTTATTGGCAGCATTCCACATAAATTAACATCTTGTAATCAATTAAAAGTTGATATTAAAATTTACTCAAACGTAAAAAATCAATATATACTCACGTAGTTTTCCTCTTGCTCCCCCTGTGTAGAACAAATATTTTAAATAAATGTTAATCTTAATCAATCGTAATATCTTAAAGAGAATTTGAGGTGACGAAATATGTAAGATCAATGTTGATATTTATATAACATAGTCTTTGAGAAAACATTTGTTAGTGATTGAACAATTATGTAGCTAATTCGTCAATCCAAATCCCCTATTCATTTCCAAGTTTGAGTTCCGGATATGTCAATGATTCTAATAGTATACTATGTATATATGATTATTCAGAGTAATTAATCACATGACAGCCAAAATGTTCTAACTGGAGGGCATGTGATTTTTCCTTTTTCATTTACACACCGTATTCACTCAAGTCGAATAACAGGATTATCTCAAAAAGAATAAGAGATGACGAAAATATACAAAAATGACTCCTGACCTCGTTTGATTAATAAACTCAATTTAAAACACATAATGCACGTGTGTATTGTCAACGAGAACAAAAAACAAACAGTGTAATAGATGCTTTATTTAACACTTTGTATAACAAATGCAGGCCGCACAAATATAGAGAATCGACATTTACGAAAATGTGGAGAAGTTTACCCTGTTTTGCTGCACTATATTCGAAATTTTTACTTCAATTAGTGCAGGGTTTATTAAAAACACATGAGAGTTCCAGGTTTTATTTCGAATTTTCAAATTAATACATTCAAATTCAGTAAAAGATGTATATATAAATTAAGATTATTTCTTCAATATCTGAAGGTTTTGCTGAACCCTTCTAGAACAGGCCTACTGACTGATCGAACTACGATAATGTACAGATTGTACAGCCCCCAATCATAGATACATTGTATACGAATATTATGCCGGGGGACCCTACCTTAACATCGTTCATCAGCTCCAACACCATTATATAATGTTTTGGCTAGAGGACCCTAACCTATTACCGTTCAGTAGGTTCTCAGGAAGCCCCGTACCTAATTGGAGCATTTTTCCGGCCGGTAATGATAAAACCACCTAACTAAAAGTGAACTCGTGTGTTCTAATCTATTATTTGGCTATTTGTGACTATCTCTCCTTCATTTCCAAACATCCTTTTGAACGCGAAAGTAGTTGTATACCCTTTTATAATATAAATTGATATATATAGATACTACGATATTGTATCGCTGTATAGAGTATATAATACACTGTTGCCCATGAATTTGGAATACTTGCTTTACGTTTTTTCATGTACATGATCAAGTGATTGTGATAATATGATTAAATCTTGACAGATGAAGATCACTTCCTCTCAGATCTGTATTGCCCAAAGTAAATATCATAGGGATTGACCAGTAAACTTTTGACAAGATGTAAATGCTATCTGTCAATAATTCATCATGATGTCATAATTTATTCAGTTAACCAATTTAGAATAATGATCGATCCCTCAATGTTTTTTCAGTGTTTGAATTCAAATTCATAGAATATAACACATTATAATCAATTTAGACCAGGTACCTTTGTAATATGATAACAAGAATACCAATCATTTTATATTCATCATCATAGAAATACACAAGTTAAAGTGGCTATACATATGTGGAGAACTAGTTAAATATATATTTGTTTTAAAGTTATTAATTAGAACTTATTAACATCTCTTTCGCTTCTAAAGTTGGTTCTTAACTCTTCTCGAATAGGTCTATTGATTTAAAGAACCACACTTATTTAAGGATTGTACGGAGTCCATACCAAATACTAATCTGTTAACATTTATAATTTCATATTGAAACTATTACTAAGAGTATATATATATATAGAAAGCTCTGCGTAGAATTCATTCATCATAAATAGAGAGAACATATTTTGAATTAATGTTAATTTGTTATTAACTTTAATGTCAATGTAGTAATGTGAAATTGGTACCTCCTGTTAAGCTATGGTCACAAATCAGAGCAGCAACCGACCGATCAGTAGCCTGCTCGGTCGCTGCTGGAATTTAGGCATCGCCCAGCGATTAGGTCGGTGCCCGGGCGGCGACCGCCCAGGCACCGAGCGTATTTTGGGCGGCGAGTGAAAAGTGAGCAAGCGCCGCCCAAATTTTAACTCCGCGCTAAAACTTCAGCGGCGACCGAGCGATGCCCTAAAAACGAGCGGTGCCTGGGCGGCCGCCGCTCGGTGGCCGGGCAGCCGCCGGTCAGAATTGGTTAAAAACTCGCCGCTCGGCCGCCGAGCAGGCTACTTTTGGGTTATGTGACCATAGCATAACTGAACCTGAGTTTAGCACAGGCTATTTATTGTTTAGTGTGCACTCAAGCTTCTTTTGCTAGACTTGACTTGGGTTGATCTATTGACCAATTACCAGTCATTAGGGGGGGGGGGGGGGACCAGTAATGGACATTTAATTTAACCCATATTGGGTTCTTTTGTTGTGGCATGCTAGGAGAATTGAATTTGGAGGGAAAGGGTCAGAAGCTGTTGAGTCATTCGGAGAAGTCACAGGTGGTGTGCATGTCTGGGCAATTTATACATGTGAGTTAATAATCTGATTATTCTTATAAATGTTAGGCCTACATTGATTTAAATGTATGTACATGTATCCTCCTTATATTCTTGTTCAACAACTATTGATGTACCTATGTATATTGGCACGATGTGAATGTGTAAACTGAGATTTAGTATAGGTTCTTGCAAGGCAATCTTTTATTATAGCATTTGATTGGCATATGTGCATGTACACGAAGTCAAATCCTAAACTTGCACTTGTTGATTTTAGTTGGTGGTACGATGTTTTACAATTTTACACGAATTAATGCGCTATTAACTGAATTGTCTTTATTTATACCTATGATTTTTGCTCCATGATTTTAATCGTAATATATTAAGTTTCATCCCTCCACTCAAAGGACCACAAAGTCTTTATGGCCCCAATTCACAAAGCAAGGTTTGAGCTCAGACCAAGGTTTGAGCTCAAACCTCCTTTGTTTCGCCAAACCTCCTTTTGTTCTTTACAAACCAGGTTTGTAAAAAACGCGTAAAACGCGTCATATGACGTACGAAAACCAGGGTTTGTCGACAAACCTCCTTTGTGAATTCGGGCCCATATGTACAGAGCGTTGAACGTAGACAAGACGAGCCCTTTTTAGTATCGGCTGTGAGTGTCATTGTATTTTATTTTACTAAAAGGATTTTGTTTGCATAAGTATTGTATGAATCTGTTATTGTTGTTTGTTTACACTTCAACTTTAATTTTGGTTTTACTTAAGTGATGTAAGGCATTAGATATTTTGTTATGTGAAATAAAAGGTAAACTGTCCTTCGGCCGTTATTGCAGACATGATATATAATATCTATTTTAACCTATTCATTGAAATCATGGCAATAATAGTGATGATTATATTTTGTTGATACAATATTTTGAAGCCGGTTTATAATGAACTCATTCACTGAACACCTTCTTTCTTGCTGATGCAGACCTTAAAGTATATAATCATGTAATTGTTTTTTTTATAAATATTATGATGTTTTTAATCTACATTGTTTTAACGCTTGTGCTTCCACAAAGGCTTTTTTGTTTCTTCAAATAAACTTTAACCTTCCATGAACTCAATCGTCTCAGCGTGAATAGTTTGGCCTTTCTTACATAAGTTAATCGTTATATTTTTCGGGGATAGTGGAGTCATATGGAAACGTTGTATCATCCGCTCAATCTGACTTGCGTGCATAGAACAAATAAGCATTTTTCCATGAAAAAGTGAAGTTTTCTAAAATGTGCGTTTCTTTCCAGCATTGGGGCGCCCGGAAGTCACTCGGGTAATATTTCATAAAGTATAATATAAAAAGACCATATGCAAATTTTCTGTACTTTTGTCGGAAAAAATACATTTATCCAGCACAATGTCGTCTCTTTTTGCGTTGGAGAAGAGCAAATAGCGAGTTTCAATCACACTTTGGCCGCTCTCGCAAGCTCTCACCCGTTTCACTGTGGTCAAGCGACTTTGGGGCAAGCGGTTAATGAAAATACTAATCGTAAGCTTTCTTCTGGCATTAAACTTGTTTTTATTGATTGTATAATTTTGTCGGAATAAAGGAAACAAAAAGGCTCTACCAATAACTTATCGGCGTCTGAATTGACCTATTGACCTTGAATTCTCTGATGCAAGCGCAATAATGACGCCATATTCGCTAAATCGGTGTCTTTTATCGTAAAATGCGACACTTTCACAATGTTTATACATCTTTTTTTAATTATTAGTAAGATATAACGTATTTTTTCTGATATCACTGAAATTTTGGGTTTTATTTAATGAGTAATTTTAAAATAAGAGCCATTTTACTGTTTTAATTTACTGGATCGTTCCATTAAAGTCGCAGGGTAGAAAGATGCATGTTCTAACCGCGCCCAAATTTAATTTACGTTCCGACATTCTGTTAAATGGGTTCGTGTTGTTAAGAATCCACTGCTTTCTGCTCCAACAAACATCCACATGCGGAGTCGTTTATCAACTAAATTATTCAAATTTATGGATGCTTCCTAGCTTCCCAGGTTTTTGTGTTGCTGTTGAAGCATTTCATTCACCTGCTATCATTCTTTGTACTCCAATTGCCAGAACGCAAATTTCATTTTGGTTTTATAGTTTCATCGGAGTCATTTATCAACTATATGTATTCAAATTTATGAATGCTTCCTCCCCAGGTGTTTGTGGTGTTTATGCATTTCATTCACCTGTTATTATTCTTTGTACTCCAATTGTTAGAATAAAAAATGCATTTTGGTTTTATAGTTTCATGCAATAAGTAAGTCAATAAAAGAGTATGTTCTGCACAATAAAAACAATGTGTGTCCCTATTGTACAATGTAATGTGGCCCCTCATTTTGTAATAGTTAATTTACCCATTTCCATAATGGAACTACCCGCCCGATTAGGCCAGTTGCCTGTGACCCCTGAGCACTCAACACCGCGTGGGAGTCAGTTTGTGATCAAATTCTTTTATGAGACAAATACAAGCAAACGTTTCCATATGCTGTTGTCAGACCGCAAATGCCTTCAAAGTGCATGCTTTTTGCTCTTATTCTTATCTATGACATTTCTAGTGCCCTTGTACGACCTAAAATTGCTATAAAGGTAATATTAGACCCCAAAATGTGTGAAATTTAGCCAAAACGATCATACCAATTCAGCTCCACTTTTAACAAAATACGGTGACCGTTAATTACTTAATTAACTAAAAATAACAATACATGGGCCGGCTGGTTGTGCGCTATATAACCAACAGGAAAAAGCCAAAAAAAAAAAAAAGCCAACATCGGCATTGGCCGCAATACGACGTAAAAGGCACTATTTAGTTTTTTCAACGGCTTTTTCAAATTATCGAATATTTGTGGTGGTACACAAGTATTAGAAATCGTTATATTTATGGATATTTCAGCCGTCTTTGAACCGATTTTGATCAAACAAAGATGATTTTGTGATTTAAATTGTACGTTCTTTCAAATTTGACACTCAGTTTTTCATTATCTCACGAACAAATTATTTTATGTAGCGCCCTCTGCAACAGAACTCATCTTTCCCTTTAAACAGAATAAGAAGTGACAACAAATGCAAAATTACTCGTGAACTTGTTTAATGAATAAACTCAACTCAAAACATAAGGCATGATCTCCTTCCTAATGTAGAGAGAAATATGTAAGATCAATGTTGATCTTTATATAACATGGTCTTTGGGGAAAACATTTCTTAGTGACTGGAAAAGTCTGTAGCTAATTTGCAAATCCAAATCCCCTATCATTTCCTTTGTTACGTGCAGGTTTGGGGTCCGAATATGTCAATGATTTTATTAGTTGACTATCTTCGTATGACTATTCAGAACAATTTAGCCACATGACCGTGTAAAGGTTCTGTTTCAGGGGTATGTGATTCATGTTTATTTACACACCATGCTAAATGTGTTTGCCAAGTCTGATAACAATGTTGATACAATAGTGACGAAACTCTCCTATGAGCAAAATGCAGTGAACATTACTAAAGTCTGTATCTAATTCCCAAATCCCCATCCCTGTTATCTTAATCTTTATATGCAAGTTTGAGGTAACACTGTGTTAATGATTCCAATACTGGACTATTAATGTATGATTATTCACAACAAATTAGCCACATGGCAACCAAAAATATGTGTTTCGAGGGCCTGTGATTTATATTCATTTACGCTCTACGCAGATTTCGTTCGCCTAAGTCTGATAAGTATTATAAACAATAGTGACACGACTATCCTATGAACAAAATGTAGTTAACATTACTATTGATCTGTGTGAAAAAAAACACATCGATGGAAAATGTCCTTTGAATATCTTTCATTTTGTCTAAACTTGTATAGTACAACAACGGATTGAATCGCTCAGATAAAAAAAAATAGTGGCTTGGTAATTGTTTCATGATAGTTGAAGACCGATGAAGTTTTAAATTCTAATATTCAAATTCTTAAGTGAACTTTGGTGGTCTAATCTACTATCATGCATTTCATGATTTATTCTCCTTCATTTTCAAACATCAGTGAAAAACAAAAACATTGACAAACCTTTTATGATATTGATTGATATGGATACTACGATAATGTATACACTAGGGTTTATACTAAACTATTGCCCATGAAGTTGGAATGATTTGTTTACGTCTTTTCATGAAAGTGATAGGTGATTGTAATAATTTGATTTATTGTTGATATATAAAGTCCATAATTATGCACTCTGATCTGTATAGCTCAATATAAAATTCAAAGATATTTGGAAATAAACTTGTGAATAAATATAAATGTTATCCATCAAGAATAAACCATAATACCACAACTTTTGTTGTTGTAAAGAAGCATTTGTTCCTTCTGACTCTAAGGGAAATATTGTAAAGACAGAATATCTGCTACTCGATTTTAATTAATATAAAACTTAATTTTAACACACTAGCTTAATATATACTTACTGGAAAACCTGCATCTCGGTCCTCCTAAGAGGAAAATGATTTATACATAATTCATCTTAACTAATTTGAACAAATTTTAAGAAGATGAGAGGTGTTGACAAATGTAAAAAACGTCTACTGAAAATTTGTATGAATAAAGTCAACACAAAACATGAAAAATGTGCATATTAGATAATCTCTTTCCTATTGTTGAAAAGAAATATTTTTAGATCAGTAAATGGTAGTCTTTAAGATGGTGTTTGGGAACATAATTATCAGCGATTAGAAAAGACTGTAGCTAATACGACAATCCCAATCCCTATTGTATCCATCTTTGTATGACAGATCAATGTCCGAATATTTTAGTGATTCTAATAGTGGACTATTCATGTATGATTATTCACATTAAATTAGCCACATAACCGCTAAATGTTCATTTACACACCACGCCGGGTGAGTTCGCCTAGGTCTGATAGCAGTGCTCATACAATAGTGACAAGACTCTCATATGAGCAAAATATAGTGAATATTATTTTTTTCGTAAGTGATAGAATTACATGGATGGGAAATGTTCTTTGAATATCTGCATTGCGTGCAGACTTTAATGGTAAAACAACGGAATTAATGGCTTATTTACGTTAGAGTAGTGGCCTTGTGAAATATGATAATTGAAAACCGATTAAGTTTCAAATTCCAATATTCAGTTAACCCCATGCATTACATATCGACATAGATCATATTATTATAGTACGATTCTGAAATAAGAAAATCCCGAAAGTGAACTTTGGTGGATTAATCTAATATCATGTAATTTGTAATTTGTATCCTTTATTTCCAGACATCAAGTTGGAAACAGAATCATTTATACCCCTTTGATAATACTGATTGACTTATCTAGTACGATAATAATGTATACTCTGTATAGATTCTATACTCTCCGTTGCCCATGCAGGTGGAAAATCGATTAACTTAGCTCAGTCAGTAGAGCGTCCGCCTCACAACCGGGAGGAGAAATTTTTATTTCCAAACAGGTTTGCAATTTCTTATATTTCCGTTCTTCTCAATGGCTGATATGTTCTACGTCATTATCAGCTTGGAAAGAGGTCACAAACAATTAGACTTTGATTTGTTATTGCTTTGCCTTACTATTTATAAAGGCAAAAAAACGGAATAAACTGTGACTTGAACCCACAACTATATGATTGTATTACGCTGACCTTACCGATTGAGCCAACGATGGGTTGATGAAAAGTGATTCTGCATGATTTCTATAACCCCATCACTCACCCTAACGGTTACGTAATTGCTAATGACGTAACATATCAGCCAATCAGATGACCGGAAATATTAGCATTGGCAAACCTGTTTGGGAAAAAACAATTAGCAACCGGGAGGTCGTGGGTTCGAACCACGGCCGCGTCATATCAAAAGACGTTAAAAGATGGGAGTTGTTGCCACCTTGTTTGGCGTTCAACAATAAGGGATTGAGCAACGTCGATCTGGCGCTGCTCAGTGACTGCCGGGCTCACGATCAATTGGGCAAAACGAATTTCCGTTTCGGTTTAAATAAAATTTGGAGTGGACTATTAGGCTATTATTATTATTATTATTATTATGATTCATTAATCGAATGCGATAATATGATTTACTCTTGACATCTAAAGTTCATATCCTCTCATATCTGTATTGCTCAATGTAAACGTTATAGAGATTAATCAATTAACTCGTGAGGAAATATAAATGTTATATATCAAGAATAAACCGTTATGTCACAATTACTTCAGGAAAGGAGGCAAAAAAGGAAGACAAAAAAAAAACGTTCGAGCTTAATAGTTAACATTGCATATAATATAATATCTTCTAATTAATTTTAGGTTGACATTTTAATTTATATTAATGATAAAGAAGAAAATACTCACACAGTCAATAAGTGCTGACAACTGTGAAAATAAACGATTTAGATAAATCTCAATAAAACGCGATATTCTAAGTTGAATTGGAGGTGACGGAAAATGCTATGACTACTAAACTTGTTTAATTAATAACTTTAGTTTGAATGTGACACATTTTCATATCACATGATATCCTCCCTATAGTAGAGAGAAAATATGAATAATTAATGTTAGTCTTCCTATAACATGGTCTTTGGGAAAACTTTGTTAGTTATTTGAAAAGTCTGTATCTAATTCGCCAATCCCCATCCCTGTTATCTTAATCTTTATATGCAGGTTTTAGGTAAGACTGTGTCAATGATTCCAATACTGGACTATTCATGTATGAGTATTCATAAATAATTAGCCACACGAATACCAAACATTGCTGTTTCGAGGGCCTGTGATTTATATTCATTTACGCTCTACGCAGATTTTGTTCGCCTACGTCTGAAAACAGTATTATATACAATAGTGACACGACTGTCATTAGAACAAAATGTAGTTAACATCACTATTGATCTGTGTGAAAAAAAATCACATCGATGGGAAATGTCCTTTGAATATCTGCATTTGGTGTAAACTGTTATAGTACAACCACGGATTGAATCGCTCAGATACATACAAATAGTGGCTTTGAAATTGCTTTATTATAATTGAAGACCGATGAAGTTTTAAATTCCAATATTCAGTTTATATACCTATGCATCACCAATTAACATTATTAACATACAGAAATAAGGAAATCCCAAAAGTGAACTTTGGTGGTCTAATCTACTATCATGCATTTCATGATTTATTCTCCTTCATTTTCAAACATCAATTGAAACAAAAACATTGACAAACCTTTTATGATATTGATTGATATGGATTGTACGATAACGTATACAATAGAGTTTATATTAAACTATTGCCCATGAAGTTGGAATGATTTGTTTACATCTTTTCATGAAAGTGATAGGTGATTGTAATAATTTGATTTATTCTTGATAGATAAAGTATCTGTATAGCTCAACATGAAATTCAAAGATATATTCGAAAATATACTTGTGAATAAATATAAATTTTATCCATCAAGAATAAACCATGATGTCACAACTTTTTTCAACAAAAGGGGCATTTTTGGTAACTTTACAGGCAACATTGTCCAGAATAGAATATCTTCATCTGGATTTGAATTGATATGAAACTTAATATAAAGACACTAACTTAGTATTTACTTACTGGAACACCAGCGCTTTGGACCTGTTAAGAGGGGAAAAAACTTAATCTTAATTAATGTGAATATCTTAAACAGATGAGAGGTAAATGAAATATGCGAGAATAACTCCTGAACTTGTTCGATGACAAAAATCAATTGAAATTATAGGGCATGTGTGAATATGACTCTTGAACTCGTTTGACGAATAAACTCAACTGAAAACATGAGGAATTGTACATATCACATAATTTCCTTCCTATTGTAAAACGAAAATATGTAAGATTTAAAGTTGATATTTATATAACATTCTAATAGTGGACTATTCATCTATAATTATTCACAATAAATTAGCCACATGACCGCCTAAAATATCTGTTTTGAGGAGCTGGAACCTATATTCATTTACACTCTACCCGGAGGTTGTTCGACTAAGTCTAATAACAGTGTTCATACAATAGTGACAAGACTCTTATATGAGCAAAATATAGTGAACATTATTATTTTCGTAAGTGATAGAATCACATTGATGGAAAATGTTCTTTGAATATCTGCATTACGTGTAGGCCTTTGTAGTACAACAACGGATAGAATTGCTCATTAACACAACAATTGTGGCATTTTAAAATAAATATAATAACTGAAAACCGACGATGTTTCAAATTCCGATATTCAGTTCACATATCCGCATGCATCACATCATTATAATACAATTCTAAAATAAGGAAATCCCCCAAGAATGAACTTTGGCGGTCTAATCTCATTTGATGCAATTTATGAAATTTTCTCCTTCATTTCTAAGCATCCAGTTGAAACAGACAAATTTTCAAACCTTTCAGAATGTTGAGTGGTATGGATATTATGATAATATATATTTAAACTAAACTGTTGCCTATGAAGTCGGAATATTGTTTACGTCCTTTCATGAAAGTGATGAAGTGATTGTGATAATATGATTCATTCTAGGTATATAAAGTTTCCGCTCTGATCTGTATTGCTCAATAAAAAAGTCACAGAGATTCATCAATATACTTATGAAAACATTTTTAATTTTTGTTTCCATCAAGAATAAACCTTGATGTCACGATTTCGTCAAGAAAAGAAGCATTTTTTCCTTCTGACTCTAAGGGGCATCATTGTAAAGACAGAATATCTTCTACTCGATTTTAATTGATATATAACTTAATTTTAACACACTAGCTTAATATATACTTACTGGAAAACCTGCATCTCGGTCCTCCTAAGAGGAAAATGATTTATACATAATTAATCTTAATTAATTTGAACATCTTTAAAAAGATGAGAGGTGTTGACAAATGTAAAAAACGTCTACTGAAAATTTGTATGAATAAAGTCAACACAAAACATGAAAAATGTGCATATTAGATAATCTCTTTCCTATTGTTGAAAAGAAATATATTTAGATAAATGGTTATCTTTAAGATGGTGTTTGGGAACATAATTATCAGCGATTAGAAAAGACTGTAGCTAATTCAGCAATCCCAATCCCTATTGTATCCATCTGTGTATGATAGATCAATGTACGAATATTTTAGTGATTCTAATAGTGGACTATTCATGTATGTATGATAACCGCTAAATGTTCATTTACACACCACGCCGGGTGAGTTCACCTAGGTCTGATAGCAGTGTTCATACAATAGTGACAAGACTCTCATATGAGCAAAATATAGTGAATATTAGTATTTTCGTAAGTGATAGAATTACATGGATGGGAAATGTTCTTTGAATATCTGCATTGCGTGCAGACTTTAATGGCAAAACAACGGAATTAATGGCTTATTTACGTTAGAATTGTCACTTTGCGAAATATGATAATTGAAAACCGATGCTGCTTCAATAACAAAATTCAGCTATACCTATGCAACACAAATCGAAATGAATCAGATTTTTATAATAACACATATCCAGAAAATGATGGTGGTTTAATCTACTCAGTTGCAATTAATGTATTTTCTCTTTCATTTCCTACAAAAGAAGAAGCAACATTTACAAACCTTTAACAATATTGATCGATATGGATACTACGATAATGTATACATGATGTATAGGTTATACTAATCTGTTGCCCATTAAGTTTGAATACCTGTTTTACGTCTTTTCATGAAAGTGATGAAGTGATTGTGATAATATGTTTTATTCTTGATATATAACGTTCATATCCGCTAAAATATGTAATGCCCAATGTAAACGTCATGGAGGTCAATCAATAAACTCGTAAGAAAATAAAGATTGTATCTATCAAGAGTAAACCGTGATATCACAATCACTTTAGTAAAAGAGGTACAACAAATAAAAATGTTTGAGTTTAAAGATAAAGTTGAGTTCTGGTCATGGGATTGCATTGTGAAAGAAATGGTGTGGAATCAATCAGAAAATGTTGATCATGTAGCATATAAGTATGTACTGCAAAGTTCTGGAGTCAACAAGATGATAAGAAATGTGGCAAGTCTTGGTAAAGTAGCAAGCACTGTACACGGAAAGATTCATATAGGATAACACAAACATGTGGCATACAAATCGGGCCTCATTTTTAAGCTGTTACTTGTGATATTTATAACATAAAGGCATTTGAAGAGCCATGCTTTTCATGGAGCATGCTTTATCTGATATTCTTCCACACTTGCATAATATAATGATAACGCTCACAAATTATTGTCCACCTCCCCCTAGAACTCAACCTTCTCTTTAAAAGGCAACCCGTACATAATATAATACAGTGCGTCCCAGAAAAAACGAAACCGAGAAGTATCGATGTTCTATCATAACTTAATCACAACTATAATTAATGAATGATACATATTTGGAAAGCTTAGAGTCTCCTCTTTCATGTGATGCTACTCAGATGATGCATATTTCACGCATGAGTGATTAAAAGCAATTTGAAGGAAGGAAACCAAAAAGACATTTGGCGGGCGGTATCTGAATTTCGAAGAAAAATTCACATTTCTAGAAAGTTGAGTTTCTGCCCTTTCATATGACACCTCAATCAGGAAAAATGAGCGAGGAATGACAAAGTTCTGTTTGTTTAAAGTAGTGCTTGCATTTCCATAATTTTATTAAACGAATTCGTTTTCACTGGCTGCCTGCCGTATCAATAAACGAAATTAACAAAAGACTTAACTCCGTTTCGTTGACAATCAGCCGTAGACAAGAGTCTTCATGCATGGCTGATTGTCAACGAAACGGAGTTAAGTCTTTTGTCAAATCTGCTTTTTGCTACGGCAGGCACCCAGTGAAAACGAATTCGTTTGTTAAAATTATGAAAATGTAAGGGCTACTTTAAACCAACAGAACTTTGTTATTCCTCGCTCATTTTTCCTGATTGAGGTGTCATATAAAAGGGCAGAAACTCAACTTTCTAGAAATGTGAATTTTTCTTCGAAATTCAGATACCGCCCGCCAAATGTCTTTTTGGTTTCCTTCCTTTAAATTGCTTTTAATCACTCATGCGTAAAATATGCATCATCTGAGTAGCATCAACTGAAAGAGGAGACTCTAAGCTTTCCAAATATGTATCATTCATTAATTATGGTTGTGATTAAGTTATGGTAAAACATCGATACTTCTCGGTTTCGTTTTTTCTGGGACGCACTGTATATTCGAATCAATCTGAAGTTGATATTGAAATTTTGTAACGATATAAAGAAGTTCTTACTGAACCATAAGTTATCATCGACTGTGAAGTATAAATGATTTAGACAAAATGAAATAGACTTGAAGTTGACGAAAAAAGCGAATATGACACCTGAACAAGCTTGATAAATAAGCTCAACCTAAAATATGAGGCATGTGCAAGTAACATAAGCTCCACCTTATAAAAGAGAGAACATATGATAGATTAATAGTAATATTCATATAAAATTGTCTTTGGGAACAAAATTGTTAGTATTTGAAAAAGTATGTAGCTAATTCGCCTATCCCAATCCGAATCGACTTTTACGATAATGCGAGGTATGTTCAATTTATTTGCGCTGCACTATATTCAAAATATTTACTTAAATTAGCCCAGGATCTATTAAAACACATGAGAGTTGCGGGTTTCACTTGGAATTCTTAAATCATTACATACACATTTTGTAAAAAGATATATATATAAGTTAAGGATACATATGATAACGTTGTATCATTCGCTCAATATGACTTGCGTGCATAGAACAATTAAGCATTTTCCTGAAAAAGTGAAGTTTTCTAGAATGTGCGTTGTAAAAAGTTTATCTTTATTAATTTGAATATCTTAAAGAACTTGACAGTAAAACGAAACATGCGAAAATTATTCCTGAACTGGTTTCATAGAAAAAACTCAAATTAGAACATAAGGCATATGCAAATCAAATGAATTCTTTATTAATATGAAGACAAAATATTTTAGCTTCAAGTTAATTTGCGTTTAACATGATTTTTGTGAAAGCATTACTGATAATAACAAATTATTTAGGTAATTCGCCAATCCCAATCCATTCCCAATTGAAAGTAAAACATTTATACCCGTTTTAGAATATTGATTGCTATGATTACAATGTATATAGTCTATACTTTACTGTTGACGATGAAGTTGGAATCAATGTTTAACGTCTTTTTATAAACACGATAAAGCGATTGTGATAATATGATTTTATCTTGATAGATAAAGTTGATACCCGCTTTCATTTGCATTGCTCAATGTGAAAGTCATAGTAGAAATTGATCAATAAACATGTAAGGAGAAACATAATGTACATGATAGAATATCTTCCACTCAATTTGAATTGATATGAAACTTAGTATAAGATTTCCCGGCCAAATTCGCGTGTTTGTCATTCGAATTCATTTACTTTGCATTTAAGTTAGCGCAGATCGGCTTTGCCATGCCAATTATCATTCAATTTTCCAGTTTTTGTATTTATTTTAGGATTTTGGTCGAAGGGTTTCATAGATCTGTCATTCAATTTAGAAACTGCTCAACTAGCATTCAAATTAATATTCACTTGTCGAAGCGTAATTTTTATCATTCAAATTAACACGTGTCATTCGTATTCGTAATATTTGTATTCAAGTTAGGAATGTTAGGGTGAAGAATTGTAACAAACTGTTACAGTTTTTAAATAATGCAGCTAAAATGCATGATTTGCCATTGGGGTCTAAGCTGTTATTCCATTTATTTATTTACAGGACAATGCAGATGGATGTAGTCAGACATAAAGTAAAGAAGGGGCGAAATCAAGGGATATGGCATTTCTGCACGGACATGTTCATATACCCGGGAAAGGTGGGTGTACCCTGAATCGCCCCTTTTTACTACAGACTCGGAATTTTACAAAAGTAATTCACATCTTCTCTTATACCCAGCACACCCCTCTGTTTTTTTTAAAGAGTGTCATAGTTTACTTGCCCGCCGGCAGATCGATGGCTAAAGACATGGCTAAATAATGAATCATGTTCAAATTGTTGACTCTAGTCCCTACCCCAGTCACAATGTTGTACCCTTCTTCCATAATGAAATTATGATGAAGTTATGATAAATTTATGATGAAACATAAGACAAACAATTTCCTTACATGAACATTTACAATTATACTGAGACCATCAGGTCCGTAGATGCAAGTCTTTTTTTTTCTTCTTAACAATCAAACTTAAATGCTGATGAATATCAGATAAATCTAATAAGTATATAAAGTGTATAAATGCAAGAAAATGAAATATGATGAAAAACACATGCAAAAACAATCAATTAAAGTGCACAAAGTGCTAATTTGAATGCTACAAATGAATTTGAATGCTAAAAGTACACCATCGCGTTGTCAGAAAATCGTGTAGCACCAAATCGAATGACCAAATAGCGAAAGAAGCACATTGTTCAATAATTTGAATGAAAGGGGTCACGGGCCACTGGCTTCATCGGGCAGGTAGTTCCATTATGTGAATGGGTAAATTAACTATTACAAAATGAGGGGACACATTACATTGTACAATAGGGACACACATTGTTTTTATTGTGCAGAACATACTCTTGTATTGACTTACTTATTGAATGAAACTATAAAACCAAAATGCAGTTGTATTTTAACAACTGGAGTACAAAGAATAAAAACAGGTGAATGAAATGCATAAACACCACAAGCACCTGGAAAGGAAGCATTCATATTATTTGAATACATATAGTTGATAAACGACTCCGCATGAAAATATAAAACCAAATTGTAATTTGCGTTCTGGCAATTGGAGTACAAAGAATGATAGCAGGTGAATGAAATGCTTCAACAACACAAAGACCTGGGAAGGAAGCATCCATACATTTGAATAATTTAGTTAAAGGGATAGTCCACCCCAGGATTTTCTTTAGCTGACGATATAGACCTAATAATACCATGAAGAATGATACAAGTCTCATTAAAATCCATGATCACATAACGAAGATATATCGACTTTTTTATCGAAAATCAGCCGCCCCCCAAATGCAAATGCGTTACATGGGCATGAAACGATCGCATTGTGACGTATGTTGCGAGCTGCCTTCTTATTTCGCAGACATTCACTTTCGCTCGCGGTACACTGTTATCGCACTGACACGACGAATCATGAATGAAAGCGAAAGTGAATGTCTGCGAAATAAGAAGGCAGCTCGGCCGTCAGATGGTAAAACGGTCTAACTCGAAATTTTGACTTTTTGAGGTAAATTCACTTTCCGGGTAATGTGAGGGCGCTATTTCCAATGGTGCTATCGAGAAAATCCCATCATGTCTTCTTTTAGAGATAATTTCCGCTATCTTGGTACTTTTTTGTATTTTTCCTTCAGATTTGATGGTAAAACGGTCTATCTCTGAGTTAGCCCATTGCCGGTAATATCGTGTGGGGGTAAAACGAGCTATCTTTAACATAAACCTTTTAACCTTCTGAATTGAGATTTTTTAATCTTCGCTGTCAGAAGGTAAAATGGTCTATCTTCGATTTAGTAGTATGGCAATAGTGTTTATGGTCTTTCTAGAAGATAGACCATTTTACCATTTTATGGTGTGTAGTGGGAGTGTATTCATGTGCTGTGGTTAAACAGTCTATCTGCACAAAAATCTCATTTATTTTATAATTAAAACCCCAAATAAGCACAAAATTCTTCAGTTATCAGTGTTTAATATGCTTCTTCTTGTCCTATTGCTAAAAATGGATTATACCCATCTCCTAAAAAAGCTGAAACCTCTAAACTTCAAAGTCATTTTTCTCAGAACAGCGATTTTCGAGTTAGACCGTTTTACCATCTGACGGCCGAGCTCGCAACATACGTCACAATTTCGATACTATCGGTTATTTTTTGGCGATCGTTTCATGCCCATGTAACGCATTTGCATTTGGGGGGCGGCTGATTTTCGATAAAAAAGTCGATATATCTTCGTTATGTGATCATGGATTTTAATGAGACTTGTATCATTCTTCATGGTATTATTAGGTCTATATCGTCAGCTAAAGAAAATCCTGGGGTGGACTATCCCTTTAATAAACGACTCCGCATGTGGACCTTTGGTGGAGCAGAAAGCAGTGGATTTTTAATGCCCGCGTCACACTGTCCCGAAGTTGACATAAGATGGACACACGATGAAGGAAATTTGAACTTCGCACGAAGATGGCCCCGAACTTGGTCAACAGCCAACCAACAGCCGAAGCACGTACGATGCCTACATAAGGTCACACGATGGCACCCGAACCACTCACGAAGGCAACACGAAGATGTGAATTTGTAATAAGAAGTATAACCGCAGGCCACACGAAGGCCACACAATGGCTACATGACGTCGTATTGAGAGTACGATGCGTTCTAACTAGGTCACGAAGGCGTCACGTGACCTCCCGATGGTATAACACCTTCGACCGACGGTGGGAAATTCAAATGCTGATCGGAAATGAATGATGCTTAGAGCAGGGGCGTCGGAGCGAATTCCAAATTTGGGGACGGAACCAACCAAAATAAGGGCACTTTCTGGAAAAAAGGGCACCTACAAAGGGAAATCTCAAATCGAAAATAAACAAATTGTTAGACATTATTTGGTATGTACCCATATAAATTGTGGTTACATTAACAGGGATGCTGTCAATATTTAATTATCTTTGTACATCATACAAGATATTGTTTAAGCATCATACTTCGCAGTTGGGTATGATGGTCTGAATATTCATATGCGAGCGAGGAAAAATTTTAAGATTGTGAGGTCGCAGTGCACGAAATTACATCTTATAAAGATAATTAAATCCAATACTGATGGGGTTATACTCACATTCTCATAACGGAAGACTGAAAAGACTTTTGATAAGTAATACACTTTTATCATCTATGAAATCAATGCGAGTGAATGTAGCGAGCGAGCTTTGGGAGAAATCGCTCTAATATTCACTTTAAATTAGGGGCACGTTTAAAAAGAAAAGAAAAGGGGACACTTATCGAAAAGGATAAGACACTTAAATGGGAATTTGTCGACGGAATTGGGGCATCCATCAGATTTTGATAAAGGCATTCATAAGAGTTGAAAATGAGAATTAATGAAAAGGGGATAGGTCCCTTATTAGAAAGGAAAAGGGGCACGTATCATTGTTAAAAAGGAAATTGTCAGAGGTGTAAAGGGGCATTTGTCGTTCCTGAAAAGAGGCACTGACTAAATATGAAAAGGGGTACTTATGAGAATGAAAAGGGACATTTTTAATAGGTGAAAAGGGGGCATTTATGAGAAGGGGAAGGAGCTCTTTTGTTCTAATTGGAAAACTTATCATACGGAAAAGGGGGCACTTATTGGAAAAGGGGCACACGTGGAAATAAAAGGTGTGCTTATGGGAGTTAAAGTGGGAAGTTATTAAAAGGGGAAGACGCACTTCCTACAAAGGAAAAGAGGCACCTCTTAAATTGGAATAGGGTAATTATCAGAGGTGATGGGTGTCTTGTCAAAGTGAAATGGGCACTTTTTAAGGTAAAATGGGCCCTTTTGCTCTGTAAAACTCACACTTCTTACGAAGTAATAGGGGCACTTTTTCTACGTAAGAAAGGGTACTTTTGAGGTACTTGAAAAAGCCTCTGGCTATGAGGCTGGCTATTTATAATCATGCATTCATCCATTCAAAATGGTTTATTTCAAATAAATCTTTCATCGCGGCGTTTAGCCGAATTACAAAAATTTTACAAACAAAATTAAAAACACATAATGTTACATAAAACATTGCATAACATGATATATTGAATCTGAAAAACAAATTAGTATAGATACGAGAAATATAGCTTATTGTAACATATGTCCACGTTAATGCTTTTCATGGAACATTTTTTCTCTGATCTTCGTCCCCACTTGCATGATAACAATGAAAACGCTAACAATTTATTTTTCACCTATCCCCAGAATATCCGTTCTATGTATGCTAGTGGATATGTACATGTCTGACATCACGATTTAAATAAATATGGCGACTGTGATGGGAGTATTGCTTCCTTGCTAAGTAATCGAATTAGAGCAATTTAAGTTTCGAATAAGATTATCAGCAATTTGTTGTTGAAAAACAGATGTTGATCTTAAGGTCTATGGTAAAAAAAAATCATGTAATTGAAAAGGAAGGCAGTGTATTCGTCAATGCTAACGCCTACGCATTTATGCAAATCAAATATATCATAATCTTATAATCTACAAAAATAACCATACATAAAATAAGTAGAATTATTATTTTCAAAAACGATTCTACGAGTAAACCTTTTTAAGGAAAAAAGGCAATCATTTAATTTATTCACTCAATATGTAAAAACCGATACATAAAATTGCGTAAGACAAATATAAAAAGATGGACATAGTAAAAGTAGTTGAAAGCACAAGTTACACACATTTAGTGGGGATCAGATTAAAGATCTATTTAAAGATCTTGTGAATTCGACCCCATTGTGATGTATACATTGTATTCATTGTTGCATGTACAACAACACGAGAGAGAATAAGCGGCTGGGTCATACAGAAACGAGAGAGGGGATAGAGAGACAAAGGGAGAGGGAGAGGAAGGAAAATTGAGGGAATGCATGATGAGAAGTAAAATAGGAACACCCATACAAAACAAGGATATAACAATTAACATTGAAATAAACAACAAACAACAGGTGACTCAATGTGAATAAGAATGTAAAAGCCTTTCTTTGTAGTGTCCCTTAAAAACGTTCTGGGAGCATGTAGTTTTTAGATTAGCTGGCAATACATTCCATAGTGTGGGACTTGCATAGTAATTATTTGTTTTGAGAAACTGACGTTTGAACTTTAAAGTCTTGAATATACATTAAAATCAGTGACACTTACCTTACAGCATGAACAACAGTTGCCCATGATGAAAATGGCAACCCTTTGGCTCCAAATAGTTTAATAAAGATACAGTGCCTCAAAAGTTTATCTGTGGAAATATTTGAAATTAAACAAATGAAGCAAAATCGCATCATGTAAACATCTGACGTATCATCAAGACTTTTGAATGGCCTGTGAATTGAGACAACACCCTGATAGGGTTAACCATGGATTTAATACGAATGGACATTCAACGTGATTCTTTCTTTGATCCAATCATAGTCGCCGCCTTCTGATTATGTGCATCTTAATGAGAACATTTAACAATAACGACTGCGTAAGCATTTTCGGTCATTCACAAAGGAGCAGTTCCCTCTCTTGGGTTTTGTTTGGATGGTGTGCTCTGTAAGAGTGTGTCTTAAAAAAAAGCATCCTCAATGGGTAGCAGCAAAGTTGAAAAGCAGACGATTTTGGTGATATGAAATGTATTATTACTGATTCGCAAACTTTCGCACACACCTATGACCTTATAAAACAATTAGAAGGCCATGATCTGTATCAGCCCTGTGCGTTGTAACTCTGGAATATTATGAGGAAATAGGGGGAAACGGGATTTTAAATCACAACCAAAAAATCCGAAAATAACCTCTATCAGGTAATTTCAACATGTTTTTCAAAACAAAATACATGTACAGTACACGGAACAACAATTTCCGATTATAAGCCAGAACTGCACATCTATTTTCCATGATTTAGGCGAGTAATTATCTTCTGCGCATGTAGATTAACATGTGTAAAATCACTATCTTGATTCTGTCCCGGCTTTTTGCCGGCGACCATGATGAGACCAAAGGGAAGAAACATGTACGGAATGTTATTGAGACGACATTGACGGAGACAATCACAATGAATTCGTTAAGAAAACGATGAATGTCCATCCGTAATAGGTCCATGGGTTAACGGATGCCAAACGGAGAGATATTTATATGTTATATCCGTGCGTCTCCTTTCGTATGCCCTCTTGTCCGTTTCTCTTTTGTTAAAGCCCCCATCACACCAAACTAGTTCTCACTACGTTTTGGAACCGTCCCAGATAATCGTAAAACGGATTGTGGTCGGAGTAGAATTTGTAATTAATGTCTATAATACGACCCTAGTTCGTTCATAAACAGTCCCCAAAACGTCCATCTCGTCTGTACCCCATCCATAGCCAGTTCATATCAAGTTCTGATCGGGTGAATTTGCTATTTGCAGGCAGTTCAAGTCAGTCCGTAGTCAGTTATTCCTGTTATTAACTAGTTCTTCCTCGTTCCCAATACGACCAAACCCGTTCTAACAAGTTAAGAGACAATTCAGCTCGTCCTCATCTCGTTCTTTGTGCGTTCGAACGCGCTCCTAGAGTGTGGAATCACGTCCTGGCTCAAGGGTTATAAAACCCCAGCGCGTTCTTGCCATTCCTTATTCCCGTTCCACTTCAACGATTCAAACTGTGCAAATCAAAACATACAAGTGAAGCCCCCATCACACCAAACTAGTTCTAACTACGTTCTGTAAAATGTTGCCAAACGTGCTCACACTGTGTGCGAACCGGGTGAACACAAAAGCAGCTCTTTACGATCTGTTAAAGAACTTTATGGAATGGTTCGGACTGGCTTGGACGGGAAGGGTGCTCTAAAACTTTGAGCCTGTTCAAAATTGTTCCCGTCCTGCCATTAGACGGACTGACAACGTACTTAAACGAGATGGACGTACTACGAACGGAATTGCCCTACTAGGAACGTGTTACGAACTAGTTAAAATGGTTTGAACTGGTTTAAATTTATTACGGACGGGCTTGGACTGCTTGGAAATGGCAAATTTACCGCATCTGGACTTGATATAAACTGACTGGGGGCGGGGTATAGACGGGATGGATGTATTGAGGACTGTTTATGAACTTTCTTGGATCGTATTATAGATATTATTTACATATTCTACCCCGACTATAACCAGTTTTGTTACGATTTTCTAGGACGGTTCCGAAACGTAGACAGAACTAGTTTGGTGTGATGGGGGCTTAGCTGCTGCTAATAATTGATGCTCTATCACATCACGTTGCAACACGTTCCTAGTAGGATCGAAGGACGGCAATTCCGTTCATAGTGCGGCAATCAGTCCGTTCGTACTACGTCCTCCTCGTTTTAAGTACGTTGTCACTACGAATAATTGCGGGACGGGGCAAATTTTGAACAGGCTCAAAGTTCCAGAGACTCTTCCGCACTAGCCAGTCCGAGCCCGTCTATGAAGTTCTTAAAGTTGATATTCTAAGACAATCCCAAATATTGAGATAATTACATCAAAATAAAGCTTTTCACCCCCAGAATAATACTAAATGGTGTCCAACTGACAAAAACCAGTTTAGAATGGTGAATGTATGCGAGTAAACTCTACCAAACTATCTAAGTCTGAAACCCGGAAGGGCATGGAGAGTCGGGCCTCTATCCGTGACGTCACGAACGGGACTCATGTGCTCAGTGAGAGTGAATGGCAGTGATATCCCTACGTAAATGCTATCCTGTCAGAGCTTAGATTTATTGTTGTTAATGAATATATTTGATGGATTTTCTGTTTTCATTTGAATGAAGAATAACGAAACAACATTTCCAGTCGCTGGTTTCTTTTTATATTCTCATATTCACCTATTTGGTAGAGATTAAAGACGATTTTACTGCTTGGGAACAAGGTTAAATCATGCACGTATGAATAGGCGGATGCATTATCTTGTCATCAGATAAGGTACAGGAGCAGTTTTGTAAAACGAATAGGCCTAAAACTATGATAGTACTTATCATAGATGTGTGTGACTGCCTCAAAAAAAGATACAGTACCAGTTAAACATTTTATGTTGTAAAATATCAAACTTGAACGAGATCATGCAAGCGCGCTTCCTCTATAATATTTTGACAACGTCTAGTGATCGAACGATATTCATCCGCGAGTGATGCGGCTCTAGCACGAACGTTCGTGAAGCGAGCAGAATCGGGAGGTAAGACTAGGCCGCTGCTCTAGGCGCGGCTTGCTTTTGATGGAACGTACGTGCGCTAGTTATATGTTTATCGGCAATTGCAAGAGAATGAAAGCGACGTTACCAGCTAAGAGAAACAACTAACAAAGACTTGCTCCTGACTGTGTCAGATTTGGTAGACCACACAATGCACAGCATGGAAGAAGATAAAGGATCTTCGGGGCCAAGGAAGGCGAAAGACATGGGAAAAAGGAAGAAGAAACCATCGGGAGATCGCTGTATGGTAATTAATAAACTGTGCATGGGTCCACTTACCAGACAGCTACTGTTCACTCCGTGCCTGGGCCAAACATCACAATGCCACCGGAGGCCATGGGAACAAAGTACAAACATTTGATTTTTTTCTTTTTCAAATTTCTTTTCAAAAACATATTTCTTTATTGCCTCTCATTTGTGCAAGCTTACACACATTTACAGATCACGAAGTGTGAGAGTCAAAGAAACGAGACTGTTAGTATTGGTAGAAGAATAAATAGTAGTAGTGATGGAATTAGTAACATTAGTAATATGAGTAGAAGTAGTAGTTGAAGTATAGAAGTGATGGAATTAGTAACAGTAGTAGTTATATGAGTAGTAGTAGTAGTTAAAGTAGTAGCAGTAGTGATGGAATTAGTAACGGTAGTAGTTATATAAGTAGTAGAAGTAGTAGTTGGAGTAGTAGTAGTAGTAGTAGTAGTAGTAGTAGTAGTAGTGGTATTAGTAGTATTAGTAGAAGTAGTAGTAATAATAATAGTAGTAGTAGTAGTAGTAGTAGTAGTAATAGTAGTAGTAGTAGTAGTAGTAGTACTAGTAGTAGTAGTAGTATTAGTTGAAGTAGTTTACTCCTACTACCACTACTACTACTACTACTACTACTACTACTACTATTACTACTACTACTACTACTACTACTATTACTACTACTTCTACTAATACTACTACTAAACCAAGAGTCTGGTATAGGCCACGGTTAACATAATTATGTATGCATATATTTATTTCAACACCGTAAGCTAAGATTCCATGCATCGAATCAATGCTTTTAAAACATGAACGTGCCAAACCTTGTCCGATATTTTATCCATCAATATAATGTTCATCGATTATGTTTAGCGTAACTTTAAATGTCTATATTTTCTCCAAATCAATCAAAGACGTTATGACGTGATTAAAATTGAGTTTATTACCCTGTATATATGAATTTACAGGCCTGTGTTGGATACTTTTAGGTGTATTATTGAACACTAAGAAGTAGGTAAAATACATGTCTTCATGGTTTAGTTCAGGGACGGCGTAGTACCTAGTACCTAAAAAAACATAACGCAATGTATTAACTCGTGTTACGCTGTTGGAAAGCCACCAGCTATGGTGGAAAAAAATGCTACAGTGTTCCAAGAAACAATAAAACCGAATTGGTTCACAGCTGCTTCTCTCTTTAGCATAGTTAATCAATCGCTGCAGTCTGAGTGATATAGCGCCATCTACGGGTTTGGCTGCAGTCTTGATAGGTTGAGAAGTGGGAAATTATATGTTGTATTTGTTTGTTGTCCGCATAATTCATCACTTTTAGCAAAGGCCACATTTTAATACTGAGTCACAGGAGGTAAAGAATTTTAGTACTTATTAAATGATTCTTGTCAATGTAGAACATAGATTAAAGAGCATTCAAGCCATTCATTTGTAAGAAAGCAGAAAAATATGAGAAATTGAATAGCAAAAGCTTGAAATGAATCGGACAAATAGAAAGTGAGTTATGAATGTTCAAAATATTGAGATCACTGTAGCTTTGCAAATCTCAAGTTTGCAAATTGGTCAGTGGATTGTGACGTTGTCACGGACAACCCTCTCGTTTGTTGTCTACAAAAAAAACCATTAATTTATGTTTTTTTTTTTTTACGTGCCTTCTTCCTTGAGCTACTACTCGAAATGTATTATAAATAGTATATTGTTATAGAAAAGACTCCCATGAATAACACATTTTGAGAAGGAAAAAACGTTCTACATTACAGTGACATTACCGTTAAACCAAGGTTTCCATACGTATCTACAGCCAATCGTGATTAAAACTTTTACAAAAATCTTAGTTTTCTGCCTGATCTCGTTCACTGCCACCACTCTGCTTCTTTGATCTTTCTCCTTCTTGTAAAGCTGTTTGCTATTGATGTTGGATTTCAATTGTAATGATTTAAATTTAAAAAGCCAGCTTTCTATGCATAGCTTACTACTGAATAGAGAAAAAGATCTAATTATAAATGGAGACAATCCTTAATAAAGTGTGCATCAAGCTACGAATCAAAGATGCAAGTCCCCAAAACAAGTTCCAAAACAAAGAATATTTTGTTGCTCCTATTTAATTTGAATCAAACCACACCATTTCGTTGTCTAACAAAATGTTTGATCTTTTGAGAAACGTTATTATGTGAACATCCATGGATTGTCTTCCCTTCATATTAACGATAGATTTGTACGTGTACTGCACCACCACTTTATGCTGGCAACCTTCTGTTAAATTTATTGAAGGATGATTAGCCTTGCCAGTCGTCTGTGTCTTGATCATGTATGTGCTATCAAGAATGATTCTGTAGCGTTGTTATAGTTCATATCTTACCTGTGCCCATTATATCATGATTTCATGAAAGTTCTGCTGTCTCTGATGTGAAAAACAATTGCAGCAGTAACACGTTTGATTAAGGACTCAGATTGGGAACCGTTGGCCCAGTGGTATGAGTAAGTCATTGAGTGTCAGAATGACGATGAAGATCATGCTGATTTATCTTTGGCATGTGTCGTGCAATCAGTGACGGAGTTATGTTTGACATCAATGTCCATATGGAGGTAGAAATATTCGACATCAAAGGGAGAGAGGAAAGCGCAAATCTGTCTGTAACAATACAAAGCTCAGGTGAAAGATGAGACGGGAATCCCTAAACTAACCTTTGAATACTTTACTCCCCAAGGACAAAAGCCCCCGAATATTTACCACCGAGGATGACCCCCCCCCCCCCCCCGTTGACAATTGCCCCACAGGAAAATTTAACCCCAAGATTGCCAAAAGGCAATTGTCCTAAAACCGTTTTAAAAAGAACTAAAACAACGACTGCGAGTGATTATAGATGCGACGTGCTAGATTGATAATTTCCCCCAAAAAATGAATGCAAATGAACAGCCAAAACATACCATTAAACTATTCATGTATCACACAAATAATTTCCCTGTGTCAATTTGCAATAATGATTAAAGAGGTTAATTAACTGTTTCCGGTGCGTTTGTAATCTACACTGGGTAGTCATATAGTTAATCCAGATCGGAAGTAGGTATTTTGTGGTAAACGAGCGACGGTGCAGAGACGCGAAGAAGGCAACCAACATGTTCGCTAAATAAATAACTAGTGAAAATGAAAGCACCCGATTCATCAATTTCACAAGAAAGTATTCTGTACTGTATAGTTTACCTGTACCTGGATTATAGTCCCTAAGGCAGCTTATGAATAGCCGACGGTAGTAAGCAGTGTACTTTTGTAACCTCAAATATGAACGACATTGCGTCAAGGTAGATCTATGTAAACAGAAACACCGCCACTTCATCAGACCAAGGATCAGACAGTGAGTCTTGTCATATTCATGTACCTATCATGTGTAGTCTGGGTGACCGTCTTTCTCACCAGGCCTCCAGTCTAATGCAGTCACCTTCATTAATAGGGACCTTTAGATTTGCACGTCGAGAACGTAGACTACGACGTGTGACATCCTTTTAAGGCAATGTGACGTCTTTTTAAGGCACTGGCAGTGACGTCACATTGCCTTAAAAGGGTGTCACACGAGCAGTCCACGTTCTCGTCGTGCAAATCTCAAAGTCCCTATTTCTCCTTGTCTAGAACTTGTATCGCCTATGAGGTGATGAGAGTATACTGTTGACTAAAAGTGAGCTATTTTGTGCTAAATTATGTTCGTTATCTTCCTGGACAGTGGTTTGTTATTCTTGGTGATTATCTTTGGGCTTCTTGTCTTTTCTCTTCTCTTTAAAGGTCGTTGTATTCTACTTAATCATGAAAGCCAAACCTGAATATCACGTAACAAAGGAAAACTAAAACTCCAGTCACACTTCATTGTAAATATATATATTTATTTTCTATAACGTAACAGATTCACATCAATATCTACATTTCGAATTTTTCGATTTTAGATAATGCAACATTACTGTTTCTTTCAATTTAGCAAGACGGATTTTGCACACGATTATATATGATTTTGGAGCCCGCAAGAGACGTTAATTATTATTATTATTATCATTATCATTATCGTTATCGTTATCATTATTATTTTTGTTATTATTATTGTTATTATTTATTGCATTAAATTAAAAGCCTCAAAATACCCAGAAATCTTTAGACAGAACGGTTTAAAAAACTGAAAACTCTCTCTTCATATATTAGAACATGTTAACCCGATGAAAATATTGAAGCACTATCATTTATTCATACCCATAATCCGAATAACCCTAACATCAGCAAAATGATAAAGGAATCAACATACGCTTTGTCAGATGACAAAAACTTAAATCACGATTTTAAAAGAAAGAAAAATTGATCCAAAATTTAAACTTGAAATAATAAAAGGCTGAGTCACACTAGGCGAACGACCGTATGCCGACTTCTGACAACCGGAAAAAGCTGCGACCATCGACAACTAATTTGCAAAACTTTCTAGTGAGCAATCAATTGCAGATAGAATGCGGGGCAGTTGTCGATCTTTTGCACAATATTGTACAGAAAATGTCCGAGCACTAAAAATGTTTCGTAAAATTGCTACCGATCGTGGGAATATTTGTTAATTGTTAGCAGTTGTTCGGCGTTTTAACGGCAATAATAAACGACTGGTCGGACATCAATGGCTGACGTAATCATTATGCATTCATGCACCAGCGGGACATTCTACAATATTCAGGTTAAAGGTAAAGACCAGTTATGGTCATGCGATTGCATTGTGAAAGAAACGTTGTGGAATCGATCAGAAAAGGTTGATCATCTAGCATCTAGCATCTGCAAGGTTCTGGAATCATCAAAATGATAAGAAATTTGGCCCATTCTTCGTAAAGTTACAAGCACTATACACAGAAAGATCTATATGGGACTACCCTATATCTCTCACAGACCATGAGAGAAACAAATTTACCAAATATATGAATTAGTAGGCGGTTTCCCGACAAATTTTTTATCATCATGTATTAGTCAAAACATATTCTTTCACATGATTGGTAATGAGAGCTTCCATTTCATTTTTTGAAATTGGGGCGTTTCCAATACTGGTCTTTACCTTTAAAGTATTCTTTTCAAAATGGCTTACAAAGCTTCCATAAGGTTCCTAAAGTATTACTTTAGCACTTTGGAAGGGATTGTTCTAAAAGGCACGAAGTGGGACGTCCCCATTTGTAAAAGATGTGTGGATATTTGGGGTCAAGTTTTACAAGGTCATCCAAAGGGGCGGAGGGACTTCTTCCGGTTCAATTTTAGAAACAGTAGCATTCGTAACTTGTATCAATGAATAGGTAAGATTTTCTCTATCTTTTGAACTGACATTTGGCGTTAAAGGCTGTCGCAGCAAGAACAACTCGTTAAATTATGCCCTAACAACTACAATATCACATACGAACATGATCTTCCATACAAGTATATTCATTTATACTATTATACATGTATTTATGTATATAATATGTATGTATGTAATGTATATTCAGATGTTCAGTCTGGTTTATGGAAGTAGGTATGGACGTGGACAATTTTGTGCACAGCCATGACGCCTGCATCAATTCTTGCAAATGAATTGTCGATATTTGCAACTTTTCTTCGTTATATGTCGTAAGCCGAGTGTGGCCCTAGGTTTATATTTGAATACTCGGATTAAACAAAAATTGAATTCCAGAATTAGTTCGAGGGGTGACATTTTAATGTCAACATGATAAAATTGGCTGGACGAAGCATGTCATTTGATTTTTACGACTACTCCTACTACTTTTGCTGCTGCCATTACCACTACTTATATTACTACTACTTCTAATACTACTACTACTACTACAAGTACCAATCATAATACTACTTATAATAACAATCAATAAACTAAATGAAATACGGCACTCTACATTTGTAGCCAAAAAGTTTTAGCATTGAGGTACGATTGTTGTAGAAAGGTCTCAAACAATTAAAAGTGATTTAAATCCGAGATTTAGCAACTGACTACTGAATTATCTCAATGCCATGTTCAGAAACCACCTGGTTCAAGTAGTTAACAGCTTAATAAACTGAGGTATAGGCACATGCTTTATATTTGTATATATACATTATAATTCCTCTTTATTCTAAATGAACGTTTTAAATAATGGTACTGCCTGAAATATAGCTATAATTAAATTGTACACTTTGCATTTGAAACAGTATATGTATTGTATTGTCACTGTTATCATGATAACTAATACTAACTTCTCATACACATCATTGAAACTGCTATGATTATTCGCCATTTCATAATACACATTCATATAGACAGCACAAAATAATGAAAGACGTGGGCAGTGTCAAATAACTTTCAGGTTAGGGCTGCCATATTTCGATGGACATGATGACGTTACCACTTACAGTTTCACTAACGATCTTTTTCTCTATCCTTTGCCACTAGCTTTACTGTCACATTACATGCATAAAAAACCACTTCGGAATAATGTCTGCACATGGTCAAATAAAGGTCATTGCACCCGATACGAGCTGCGACATTAAAGTCATTGACCAGTTTTGGAAAAATGATGCAATATGTATTGACCCGCTTCTGTATCACATCCAATATGTGTTGGAACTGCGTCCAGTAGTCATCTAACGCTTTTTTAAGACCTACTTTTTGTGGTTAGAGTCATTAACCAGGCGTCAGCGCCCAGCAATATTTTTTCTACAAACGACTGTAGCGCCAGGTTACCTGGCCATACATCCAGGGGCAGATCAAAGACTTTACAGGGGGGGGGGGGGGGGGGGGGAGAGAGGAAGCTTGAAATATACGAAATTGCGAGAATGAAGCCTTCAACTGGATGCGGTCCCCGGATAATCTTAGCCTTTTGGCAGATTCTGAGGCCTATCCAAATGCTTAAACAGAATATGTATGTGAACACATTTTTTGGGGGGGGGGGGGAGAAAAAAAAGGGGGGGGGCGTGCGCCTCCCAGTACCAGGCATCCACTGGATCTGATCCCCGACACCGAACACCTGGGGAGGTTTCTCGAAACCGTCATTAAGTCTAACTTTTTAGACATCGTATTGAAACGTGTGATAGAGATCTAACACGTGTTTCTACCAAATCTCCACGAACTTATACTTATGGCAGTTTCGAGAAACTAGCACTCGCTCTGAATCTGGCGCATCCACGGCCACGCTGGAAGCTCGGATCTGACCGCCTGCGATGCATGCCCCGGACGCGACGGCAGCCCGCTCTCGAGCTAAACTCTCCATCGCATCGTGCAGCTTCTCGTTCACGAACACGGTTGCCCGACTGAAACAACTAGACCACATTAGTATCCTGACATCAAGATAGGTCTCTATTAATGTGCCCAGCCGTCTGATTAAGGTAGGTTCTACAGTAACATCGTCTTTTATTCTTTTTTAAAATAAATCTAACTTGCACATTCAAATGGAAATGATAGCCCTACCAGGTGCGCCGGGCCCGCCGCTCCCGCCCGGCAGGATACCTAGGCTGGTGGACATCACGAACCATGTCCCTGGTTTTGCCCACACATAGCTCTGCATTACTATCCTGGCGCTGGCTGTGTATTAAAAACTGTTCATATTGATTTTCAGCATTTCAAACTACACTGTACAAAACTCAACTGATTTCACTCAAAATCGGTACTTTAGTGATAGTTGATGCCCCCCCCCCCCCACTCAGTGTTATTTAGGGTACGCTTATGCGTGTTCCAAGCGACCCCCCCCCCCCTTTTCAGCAAAAGTCCGGTGTGTAAAGTCCCCGGCCCCCCCACTCAGTGTTATTAAGGGTACGCATAAGCTCGTTCCCTCTTTTTGAAAGCACTCCCTATCTGAGGACTGCCAACATTTTCGAACCCCCCTTTCTTTCGCGGGCTTTTCACTGGCTTTTCCTGCCTTGGAGACCCCCCTAAATCAGGAAAAATGCTCAATGTTTCCCCCTAAATTCAGAATAATTTCTCAGGAGTCCAAAGAGATGAGAGAAAAAGGAAAAAACACCCCCTTTTTAAAGAAATCTCCGGGTGAAAAGTCAAATACACCCCTTTCTTTACAATTCTCGGGCCGGAATTTGTCGCACGAAAAGTACCCCTTTACCGGACATTTTGGTAACACCCATGCGGTCATTCCGACCCCTGAGTTGGGGGGGGGGGGGGGGGGGGGCGGGGTAAAGTCAATACGGGTCGACCTTTTTCTTTTGTTATACGAGCCTTTTTCAGCACCCCCCCCCCCCCCTTTTCAGCAAAATTCCGGTGTGTAAAGTCAATACGGGTCGACCTTTTTCTTTTGTTACGAAAAGGACATTTTGGTAACACGCATGGGGTCCATCCGTTCTCGGAGTGGGGGGGGGGGGGGGGGGGGGGGGGAAGTTGATGACACCTAAATAGCATACAATTTTTTCAACTTAGGTCTACTTAGAGATCTAGAATCTAGTCTATAGTCATATAGATCTAGACTAGAAAGAAAAATTTGAAAATTCAAATCGTGAGTCTACTGTCAAACTTGCTGATCAACCACTTTGTATACATTGTGTGCATTAGTGCGCAATTGTGTGCAATGTGTTCATCGTGTGCTATTGCTGCCTCTCAGCACGTACATGTAACAGCGCTAGAGGACAATACGCCTAAGCATTGACTCTAGCCTTGCTGGAGTGGTTTTGCCCTGCAGGCCTGGGTGGAATACGATATAAAATATCAAAAACTGTGACTCTAATGATTGCATTTTAGGCGTGGACTTTACGTAAGGTAGCATATGACGTTCAAATCAGATTTCTTAATAATCTTGCCATATGACCCATGTGCATCAACTTTTCACACGTATAGGCTACTGTCGGTGTCATCATGCATCCTCAGCTCATGGTAGCCGCTAGACGCAGGTTGTAGATCTAATAACATTGATATCACTTGGCCTATAGCCATCATTTAATAATATTCAATCTGAGCTGTATGGCCCTACGTGTTATCAGTGCCTGTGATATGGTGTAATATTGAAGCCCTAAACAAAATTGCGCTTCAAAATGATCATGATAGAAATGCCTCAAAGAAGTAAAAATCTGTTAGTTTGAGTGACCATTTTTACCATACTCATTTTCCCCAAAAGACTGTAGTGTACATGTATGTAAAAAAAAAAAGGGTTAGGTAAACAAAAAATGAAATTTCGATTTCCAATCATAAATATCTTGATAATCAGACAGCTAGGCAATCGGCTTGTAAAGTCATGGGATTCCTGACTGACCTAAATGTTTGTAATCATGATTGCAGCATGAGCTAAATTCAGGATTTTTTTCTTCAGAATCTGAGGCAATGTTACCGAGCCACTTAATTGATACCCATACCCCTATCAAGACTGATAATTGATATAAAACAAAAATTCAAATTTGTTCATAATAACCACTAGAAGTACCCACACTAAAAAAACCTTACCCACAGGTGGTAGCTGTTAATACTAGTATGATTAGTATTACTATACTGTAGGACTAGTAATATAAACTCTTCTTTCTTCTCATACAAATCACTTTAAAATAATACAAACGTTTAACAAAATATGTAAATATTTGATACTGGAGGGATAGCAATTTGGTGTGTCACTCTCGATATGGGTGCCAATTAAGGCAAAGTGCATGACATCCATATCATATTTCATGTTATCACCTAGCCCTAAGGCTATTCTAACCAGTCTAGCGAACAAGCTGTTGGTTGTCCCTGTTCTGTAATTGATCATCTTGGTTGCACTCACATTTATGGAAGTTTATGCAAATTTATGGAAGTTTATCCAAATTAATTGTTGACACTATTGGGACCTTATATGTGACTGTAGTGGAATTCACTGCTGCAGGGACGGATCCAGTCTGCAGAAAGGGAGGGGGCCGGCTGAAAGGGGGCCCAATTCGTGAAAAAATGTTGAGCACCGAGTTAACACCCACCACCCCCCCCCCTTGCTCCCCCCCTTTCTCCAGGGGGGGGGGGGGGGCGTCTTTTTTAATCTAAAAAAAGGTTAAATTTACCTGTTTATGGGGCCAAGTGAGGGGTCCCGCGGCCCGCCCCCCCCCCCCAATCTGGATCTGCCACTGCACTGCTGCAATAGTGAAAAACACACCATAATCTCTCTTCTCACAGAATATTTAATATACCTAATGTTAAAGGGAAATCCACCTTATTCTCTAGTATTAGCAAACTACCAGTGGAAGGCTGAAAAAAATGAAAAAATATAAGAAGCACAATGGGGACAATTTGATTTAAATTTAAATCAGACTAAAAGTGACAAAGTTACATGTACACATTTTTGAAGTTGTAAATTTGTAATCATTAAAACATGTAGGTATGGGCTCTTCAAATTGGCTGAATCAGTAACGTCTATAGGATGTAGTGGCGGACAACTTTTCCATTTGTTCCAACACACAGAATGACTAAAATGTAAATGAAAAAAAAAACATACATGTATGACTCAGAAGGTTCTTTATATCTTTAGAGGACCTATAAATAAACTGATATCCACAACGAAAATTTCCACAAGGAAGAAGGCACTTAGGATTATGTTTTGTATACAACAAACAGGAGAGTTATCCATACATGTCCACATCATGTATTTCAAACTTTTGCCATTTTCTTTCTCTTACAGTGTATTTTTTTAAAACCCAATTCAGGGACTCTTCAACTCACACATGTAATGTAATTTATGCTACATGTATGTTTCAGAGGTGAAGTAGACAACAAACAGAAGAGTTATCAATGTCTACATGAATGTACCAAATTGCCAATTTGAGATTCACATTTATTTAGTGATCTCATATTTCAAACATTTATAACTCTTAGTATTGGTCTGATTTATTTCAAACTTTTGCCATTCTGTTTCTCTTACATTGTATTTAAAAAAAAAACTAAATTCAGGGACTCTTCAACTCATACATGTATTGTAATTTATGCTACACGTACATATTTTGTGTTTCAGAGTTGAAGTGAAATTTTGAATAATTTTTTCCTCATGTACATGTATATATCTATGAATGGTCAATCCCTCCTATTAATACTAGAACACAAGACATATTGAAGCCTCTTCAACAGGTACATTTTGTAAAGCTATGGTGGAGTACAACTGCTGTGAGTATTCTCAAACTTGTGTGTGAGTTTTGACAAGGGAAATAAATCACCAGCCCCCCCCCCCAAAAAAAAAAAGCCTCAAAATTTCACTTGATCAAGATGACAGAGATCCAAGTTATGGAATTGTATGGAAATAAGATTCTAAATCGTGAAAAGGATTTATATTTTTTAATTTGTGAGATTTTTTCTGGTGTTTTTAAGTACGCTTCAACAAAGAGGTAGGCCACCACCAAAATTGACACATCCCCAATCAGTTATTAATGATTTCCTGTTCTTTGGATGCTTCTTCTTTATAACAAAAATGGAAGGTATTAGTGGGCAACTTCTCTGTGCATTAGTGAGTTTATGTCATTTTTGTTTTCTTACATTTTTATGTAAAACATGACCACCATTCGCAGTCATGAGGTGATATGAATGAGAAAATAAAGATAAACATAGTTGATTGTAAACATGGAGGATGATAACATTTAAGACAAAGAATACATGCGAAAAAGGTGTGAAAGAGAAAATGAGTGAAGGAAGAAGAACAAAGATAACTGTTTAGATACAAATGAGAAAAATAAAGGCACACACAGGGAAAGAGAGAAGAACCAATGAAAGAAGACAAAAACTGAGTGAAAAGTCATATCCTATGTAGACAGAAATAGGGGAAAGTGAAAGAAGAATATAAAAAACAGTATATGAATAGAAGATAAGTAAAAGATAAAAGAAGGATAAAATAAGAGAACATGAAGCGAGGACAGAAAAAAGAAGAAAAAAGATGTAGACAATAAAAAAAGGAATAACATAGAAAATGAGAGAAAGAGGAAAACAGATGGAAAAAAAGGCTAACATAGGGTTATCTCAATAAAAGGAGACATTTAAACAAATAATAAAACAGAAGAATAGAAAACTGTAAAGTGCTGCATGATATTGAATGTAAATATATGTCACAAGCTTTCTATCTGGGCAGATTTCTCCTTGGTACATTTTGAAATTCTAATCACCTACTCGTCATCACAATGAAATGACCTAATAAATAAAATGATGTGATTTTTAATTTTTCTCATCAATGACGATTCATTAATTTTCAGATTTCCTGTTCTTCATCCCAAGTGTTAATATTTGTATAACCGATTTATGTTTTATAGTATTTTGCTCCAAAGTTACTATCCCGTTTCATTCTATAAAATGCACGATAAGCAGACTCTAGATTTGTGCAGCTACTTGTACATACATGTACATGTCCACTTTATTACCCCGTATCTGTAGCTAGATATTTGGGATGCCAATTTGAAACAAAGTCTGTCAAAAGTACCCTCCTTAATACCCTATTTCCAATGACACCCATGTACCTGTATTCCTGTTAGGTGCTTAACATTGCACAAACTTAAAACAAAACAGTACCTGGAACTTGCAGCTGCAAAGAGAGAAAGAGAAAGAGAGAGAGAGAGAGAGAGATTTAAAGAGAGAGAAAAGGAGATCATACATGTATGAGAATAATAAACTGGAAAGAGTGACTATTATTGATTGCAAAAGTGACTGCAATTATTTGTCAGTAAATAAATGAAATGTAAATTACTTTAGTATGTAGAAGGAAAATTGCAAGGTTCAGAATTCAGAATTATTTTCTAATCTGTCCTTCTCTATCACCTCCGCATTAACATCATCACCCCTTTTTAAATATCCATCTGATATCCCTCTAATAGAAAACTGAACAGCTTTTGAGCCATAATGCATGGCCATCCAGAGGATTTGTTTATGTTGGGGACCGGGGTAAAATGCAATAAATTTCATTTTCTGTTTTTTATTTTGTTTATGGAAACTGCCCCCTATCCTAGCCCCCACTTCGTACAGTCATGGTTGAGTGACTAGCAATGGCCTCGTAACTGTGAGGCCCCAGGATCAAAACCGTGTCGATGTGCTATATTAGTGCCCTTTTGTGGGGCATTAATCCTCGTTACTGTCATTTATGACTTGACAGCGTAGGTCCCTAGTTAATAAGCATAGTAGCATACACATGCTTTAGCAGTCACGCAAAACACACATTGTCAAATTATTATTCAATAAAATCGGAGACATGGATACTATTATCTAAATCTATTATTTTTAAATTATTTTAAAAATAATTCCATAAAGTGGGGTAAAACTAAAATATTCCAACTATATGAGCGACAGTGTATAATGTGAAGCATCCATGTTGCACTTTCTCCCTCTTCGTATTATTATGCCATTTTAAAAACTATTTATTACAAATCTTTAATATGATAAGACCCTACATGTACATTACATGTACATGTGCACATATTTTCAGAAGAGTCATATTATTGAGTGGAAAATACAGCTTTTCTATTCAATTTCCATTATGTTCTATAGATTAGGTAAAGCTAAATTAATTAATATAATTTGAGTTAAAATACATGTTTCTCTGAGGATCCAAAACCATTGAATACTATTGATTACCCAAGATTTAACTAACCATAGTCAGTTACCTTCCATTAGCATAATATTTTGCAATTTGTCTGAATTTGTATAGAAATAAATGAAACTAAAGTATAATTTGCATAAAAGATAATGTTTTTCTCCAACAATAATCATCTGATTATCCTTTATTTTTGTTTGTTTGTAGTTGTTTTTTATTAATATATTTTATTTATTTCCTGTACAAAGATATTAATTGCATAATTTTTTCTCCTTTGAATGAATCTGTTTTTCTATTTTGATCCAATTTCCAAAAGATTACCCCTTATCCCTACAGTATATGCAATCTCCTACATGTATATACTACATGTAGCATTAAAAGTTGGCCAGTCTTCCTTTTAAAAGTTATTGGATTTTTGTTTGTGTGTGTCTATGTCAAAGTTATTCTTATGCACATCAGTCCATATACAAATTTATTCTTCAACTCTGGTATTATTTCCATTCAGTTTGGTATATATTGTATACAGTGTATATTACGTAGAGCCGTTCCTTGGTTTTAGCGGTCTATGGTTTTAGTCTTTAAAAGAGGGTTGGGTGTGGAAATTTGTTCCCCCCCCCCCTCCCCCCCTCTGTGCAAAATTAATGACTGCTGTGGATTGCAACCTGTAAGTTTTACAGTGCACATCAACTTTATAATTAGAAGTTACCAAAGTTGGAACTGGTACATTTTTTTTATTATACGCACTGAATAGTAACTTTGAGACTAAATTTGCATAAAATCTGACTGTCCATACATTTTAGCAGTAAATTATTGTTTCCATTGTTGCAATGCCAAATGAAATAATAATTATAACTTGCAGTAAAATCTTAGGATTTTTGTTTTTCTACAGGGTGTCTACTGTCTAAAAAGAATATGCAACAATATTTGTATTGGATACATTTTAAACGGTACTCATCCATTCATTTTGTTGGCAGTGCTGTGTTAGTATTATCTAAATACCATTTGTATACAAGGAACAATACTACCCCACAAACTTAAGTTAGGATTTTTTTTGCTAGATGTATCACATTTCAAATGTTAAAGATAGCATGTTGCATGCATCAGTGCACAAGAATACTGTGGCTTCTACATTTTACAACAAACTTTCAATTTAAGTCACTCTTATTTCTTGGAAAGAATACCATCATTGATTTGAAAGAAAATAATATACTTACATGTATTCATGCAGCTCTTCAAATATTTATTTTAAGTTAAGCAACAACTACCAAACATTGATTTTATATCATCCATTTCAGCAGATCTACGTGAACATGTATTAACAATACCTACATGTAGTTTTTGTATTGTATATTATTATGCAGATTCATATGAGTAGAAATGTATATGTCTTGGCAGCTCCTGATTCAATTATATCCTCTCTCTCTATCTCTCTCTATCTCTCTTTCTACCTTTTATCCCTCTTTTCCCCTCTTTTTTTCCCTTTCTTACTTTCAATCACTCTAGCTACCTCTCTCTTCCCCTTTTTTATCGCAGGAAGTTGCAATTTTGTTATTATATCACTTTAATAGTTCTGTATAAATGCAACTTTACATGTGTATACTTATACTTAATTGTAACTATTGCTCTTACCCAAACTACAGTCTTCTTTGGAGCAAACTGACAGACATTTGCGGTAGTATACAGCTGAAATGGAATTTCCGTTCAACCAAACAGTATACTTCAAGGCTATTTCTCAGCAACGAGGGTTAGCTCCAGGCAGCAGTAGCAGGTACATGTAACAATATCTTAAAAACATTTACTTACCTGTAAGTCCTTTTCATGTGAAGATGATTCAAAGTACAACTATATTTATTTATTGTATAAAATGACCTGCTTTCATAAAGTCCTCTTGTGAAATCTTATGAATTTGAGTCCGAATCCCCCCCCCCCCACCCCCTTCCTGTTTTTCTGGCTTCTATGTATTCTTTGAGCCAGCCCTTTGACGTATGCTTAGATCTTTTAAGTTGCAAATTTAGAAATTGCTTTCTTCAGTCAGCAACATAATGCATGATTCACATAGATTAGGGATATGTACCGGTAACCCATAAGATATAAGAACAAATTGTGATAATGAAATGAAGTGTGGAAGAGAGGATCTGAGCTAGAAGACTATAAGGAGAATGCAGCCAAGGCTAAGCAGCAGGAACCAGTGTAGGCTTCACTCAAGACACAATATAGTTTTTGCAATGAGCTGTTAAATACTGGGTCTTTCCTTGCAGAGTAATAAGAGAGCAAGAGAATGACCATCACCATGTATACACGTAGCAGAAACACAAAGCAAATAAATTTGAGACATTTTATGATTAATTATGTAGGAAGCCAAATCTAATTTCAAATGTCACTTGTCATCTTTTATGTGATAGATCTACAATTATCATAACAGTAATGTTTGTAGCCTTAAAAAGAAATTGCAAGAGGAATGTCAATAAATAAAGTCTACACCATTCACAAGATGCTAATTTGCATTTAACACCATTCCAACAACTTTCAAATCAACTCCGGCAATTTCAATAACCTTTTGTTGTACATCCCATAGAAAATCATGTTCTGATTATATAATACATCTTTGTAAATACATCTTTGTAAATACATCTTTGTAATGTTTGCAAGTTTCAGAAGATGAACCCTGCAAGGCCATCAAAATTACGACAAGAGTTCCATATGTACATGTAACCACCACTAAAATTGAAGGAAAAAATATGGGTATGCTGGGTTAGGATTAGGATGAGGGTGAGGGTAGGCTATACAGCTGTACATCGATTTTAGTGGGGTTATATATATTGGAACTCTTTCCGAAATTGCCTGTAGTTGATTTTTTTTTCCTTTTTCTTTAGGTAGTTGCAGACATGTTGTTTGGTCATTGAGTTTTTTGTCTGTAGTTTTTCTGCTTTTCTCAAAACCATCATTATATCAAGGTAGACTTCCCCTTTGATAACCAAGTTTCATCAGTGTGTGTAGTGAACATTCCCTCTTTTTCCTATACACTTTCGCAATATAATTAAATAGTTATAGATTAATTGTAATGCATTGAAGTATCTTTGCAAGTTCATATTTTCATGGTTTTATGATTTGATTTATAACTGTTTTAATGCTAACCCTGATGAAACAGTACTGTAATTATTATGTACCTACATGTAATATACACTCAGCCATAAACTTTATCTTATTCAGGAAGATATCCTGCAAATCTATGATCATGGTTCTATTAAACTATATAATTGTCAATTAAACCTCCTTTACAGAAAGGGGAAATCAACAAGTGGCACCATTCATGTTTTTTTTTATAACTTATATGTGTAGATAGAAAATATGCCTCACAAGGCTTTTCAAGATGATGTGGTCATTACCTCTTAATAGATTATATGTCAAAGTGGTTACAGTATGAGAGAACCTTTTCCACGTATGTAGGAGGATAGCCTTTAGATATATATTTAAAATTGAATTTCCAATCATTTTCTCTATAGATAAATGTACAGTATGAAGAATGATATCTAGGGACTTGATAATGACATGTTTGATAATAATCAGTTTGTGTTCTTAATTAGATGCATTCATTCATTCCTAAAAGAAAGGCTTTGGAGCATACATGAATTTAAAAAAGGAGTCTATCCCACTTTAATTGTTACATGGAGGTTAAAGAATTGATATGATTTTAATTTTTTTATTAGAGACCTTTTGTAAAACCCTGACAGAATCAATTTGATTTGTTTACGCGATTGTTGTATTTTTACCATTCACGCTATCATTTTCTTCTTTTTCTATGCAGGCTTGAAGTAACACACATGTGCAGCGTTTCAGTCGAAAACGAATACCACCCATTCAAAATCGGTTATAGGATCTTGTCCATATGTCCATATTTTTGTATGCATGTGAAACATGGACCATGACAGCAGACATTAAAAGAAGGATACAGGCACTGGAGATGAAATGTTTCCGCAAACTCCTCAGTATCTGGTATAGAGATCACATAACCAATGAGGTAGTGAAAATCAGAATTGGAAACACCATAGGGCCGTATGAAGACCTCCTGACTTCAGTGAAAAGATGCAAAGTAAAGTGGTATGGGTATGTCACATGATCATTTGGACTGGCCAAGACTATTCTACATGGAACAGTACAAGGAGGGAGACGAAAAGGCAGGCAGAGGAAACGATGGGAAGACAACATTAACGAGTGACCTTGACTGAAACATCATACTTCGTAAAGCCAAGAACCACGAGGAGTGGAGGAAGCAGGTTGTATAAATCGTCAGTGGTGCCCCAAGGGTCAGCCAGACTGTGGGATAGGTGAAAGTGAAGGTGAAGGAAGCTAAGAATCAGATAGTTAGACATTATATTGGATCATTTATCCTTTCCTTCAAAAGGAATGTTGCTTTATACTGTAGCACATAAACAATGCTTTTTAATTGGCAATATTTCAGTTCAGTACGCTTGTTATTAATTTCATCAAACATTAAAAAGTAAAAGGGAGAAACACTGTCATTTGAAAATCAAAATGTAAGTCATAATAATTTCACTGTCTAACTATCTGAATCTTGTCAGGATCCATGTACGAGTTAGTGCAATTCTTTTCTCTTCACTACAACCGCATTGATTTACTTTAATAGCATGTTACTAGGTACATCAATTGATGAGAAAAAGCAGCAAAACGCTTTAAATTTGTTGTAGTCTTAAAATTAAAGTTGCAAGTTTCCTAAAAAGGGAATTTTAGAACACTCCTTCAACCGACATGCACGGATGTTATACTTATTAATTTCCATACATTAATGTCTTTGTAATGCATGTTACCAAACAACAAAAAAGTATCATCAACCATTTTTGTCATTTCCTGTGCAATTATTTTCACATCCTGGCTTAACAGTACATAAACAGTGCTCTTTCATTTTCAATATTTCAGAAAAATGCATTTGCATTATGATACATGCAGGTATAGTTGGTCAAGTAAGAATATATTTACAGCATGCTCACTATGAATTCATTAAATCGCCATTGATTCTAAAAGGTATGTTATACCTCATTGTATATTCAGAAGGAAAAAGTGTGAGAAAAGCTTTAAAAAAAAAATTAAATCAAAAGTATTCATAATGATGTGAATACATGTATGTACATGTTTGTTTGTTGCATATGATTCTTTCTTGGTACCAAAGCTGTAATAATTGCATATTTATGATTCAGCATAATACTTTGTTCATTACAACAACAAAAATGTCATAATTTTCCAAAACGGAAGTGTAAAGAATAATGTAAGATTGAGGTGAAGGGAAAAGTACTTCAAGATTGTTACATATTTTCTCTATACGTATCAACTAAAATGTAAGTTTTCAAATGAGATACTATTTTGTCCCCAGATGAAATAAGTAATGGATCTTTTTTGTTAAATGTCAGCAAATGATCTAAATGAACATGTGTTCGGGTATATCAAATCTTGTACACGTAGTTTCTATAGCTAATATAGTTTGGAGGACTCAAAGATAGAAAAACTGCTGATTGATTAATTACCCTTCTTTGTATTGTTCACTATAACCGGCAAGGAAAGGGAACTGTAGTAGATGCCAAGAAAGTATTTCCAAAGCAATTACATTTCTCTTATCCTGTAATGTATTTTTGCGTCCATAAAAGCAAATGTGAGGGTTGTCCACATAACATCACAACTACAGAACAGTTTAATTGAAATTAACATACATATTACATGTATATATGTGTATTATGGAATAACTTAGAAGATTTCATAATTTGTTATTATTATCCAGTTCATTACATTTTTACCAATGTATTTCTTCAATATTTCTACTTTTCCTCGGAGCATATGCTGTGAACTAATGGATATTCCTTGTCAGTTCCATCATGTTACATGTATGTCAATGGGCTTACACTGTATGCGTGTACATGTCCTTTTTGCAATGTACATGTGCTACGAAAATGTCAACAATATTGTTTGAGATATAAAATATAGAGTTAACAAGTGAATTATTCATACTCCTTGTAAATGTGATTTTTGGGGATGCATTTTTTGTAACTTAAGAATGAAAGGTTGACTGGGTGAATTAGGGCCCTTTTAGAAATAAATGTACATGTAGTTGTAACGTTTTCAATGGGATGAAAGTTTTATGGTGTAATTGTTGAAATCAAGAATTTTAAATCCTGTTTTCATGTTCTCACAATAGTTGTGTTAAAATTACAATAAGAAAGTTAAAACTTGTAAAAATATGCCACCTTGAAAATGGACTAGACTGAATAATTTTGAATTTGTAATATCTATGACAATTATCAACTGCTTCAAATTATGAACCACATCATTAAGGGTGGTTTGCAGTGGAACTTACATGATTTGCATATTTAATATCGAAATTTAAACTGTAAGCTAACTTTGGCAGACAACACCTAATTCATTGAAAACTTTACTGTGAATAGATGAAGATGATGATGATAATAGTGACGATGTTGGTGGTGATGATGATGGAGATAATGGTGGTAGTAGTGGTGATGATGATGGTAGTAGTGACGACGATGATGATGGTAGTGATGATGGTATAGTAGTAATGATGGTGGTGATAATGATGATAATGATCGTAGTGGTGGTGATGATGATGGTAGTAGTGATGATGATGGCACCAAGGGTGTTGGTGATGATACATGTATAATAATGATATTTATACAATAATATTAAAGCATGTACTAATAATATCCCACTCCTTAAAGCAATTTCCATTATCAAAAACAAGTAAACTTATACTTTTTAATTGTGCATTTTAAATTCAAATGTTTTGTATGACTGAATCGAAATAAGTACATGTAACTACAGAAAAAAATAAACCTTGTCGTGCAATTCAACAGGGAGAGTCATCATTGCCATCACCAATGTCATCATCACCCCTCCCCCTCTTCTCTCTCTCTCTCTCTCTCTCTCCCAAGGCGGTATAAATCACATGAAGATAAATGTTTGTCACATTTTAACACTAAGTTGATCGGCATTGATGACCAAATAATAATCACCATAGTTGTTCAAGTAATCAATGTACGAGAAATTTTGTGAAAAAATAGCTTAATATTCAGGTGGCTTAGTGAAATTACCGTTACTTGCCAGATCAAAAGCACCATTTTTGGTATAGTGCTTCCTTAGGACCTACTGAACGATAGTAGGGTAGGAGCCTCGGCAAAAATATCATATAAGGGTGTGGGCGGGTGCGTCGCCTCGTTGACCACATACAATTCATAAGGTAGTATAACATTGAGATTTGTAGTACAATCATCATTTTCGGTACAGGGCTTCATTAGGACCTGCTGAATCAGTGGCGGATCCAGGGAGTGGGGCCCGGGGAGCCCGGACCCCCTCCCCCTTGAGGTGAAATTTTTTTAATTTTCGACACCCCCTCCCCCCCCCCCCCACACTGGGCGATTTTTTGGGAGCAAAACAAATTTAAAAAATAGTGATCATTCCCCCCCCCCCCCCCCCCCCTGGATCCGCGCCTGTGCTGAATGATGGTAGGGTAGAAGCCCCCGGCATAATTATTCATATATGTACGACTGGGGGCCCCATGGGTTTCACGAAAACCCAATGTTATATTATCTTATAAAATATTTTGGGGCTACGAGGCGACGCCCCCACCCCACACCCTTATATGATATTTTTGCCGGGGATCCTACCCTAATATAGTTCAGAAGGTCCTAATGGAGCCCTGTACCAAAAATGGCATTTGTACAGCAACAAATCAATGTTGTAAAATTATTTGGGGGCTCCAAAAGGACGCTCCCGCCCCCACACCCTTTAATTGATTTTGTTGCCGGGGGCTCCTAGCCTAATATCGTTTAGTAAGTCCTAACGAAGCCCTGTACCAAAAATTGTGCTTTTATCCAGCAAATAACGATAATCGATAAATTTGACTATATTCGGGTATAGCGACTAAACAGCTTTGTAAAAACTGCTTCCTTTCATTTTGTTGTTGTTTGTTCTTGTTCTTTCTTTTCTCTTCTTCTTTCTCTTCTTTTTCATTTTCTTTTTCTTTTTCTTCCCCAAGTTCAGAAATCAAATATGCACTATATTATTCAAGATTATCTGGTAATCAAAGTTTGACATGGTACATTGCTGTCGATGTTGCTGTGGTCCGATTTGTCTCTACACTTTACAATGAATATGTCAAATAACGCTTCATATAGTAAATGAGCCTGAAGAAAGAGACTATGAGCCACTTGTGTAGTTCAACTTCTTTATTTGCGTTAATTGCAAAATAGTCAATAGAGGGCTTTTTCCACTTTAAACAACGGTACATAGTCTCATAATTCTGTCGCTGTAAAGTTGGAAGTAAAATATCCGAAGTAACTGAGACAAACCCCTATTTTTTTCTCTTCAAAATTTCGGGATGGGTCGCATATCATGATTGTTGAATAATAACAACACTCTTTATCTCGATATTTCAAAGTGCATGTGTATTTACGTTTTTAATACCAATGGTTTAAAAAAAAGGGTACTTTTCCGCTTTTTCTTGTTAGTGTCATAAACTTATCAATTGACTTCATTTAAAAGAATTTTTTAAACAGTTTTGTTTGTTGCATGATGCCTAATCTGCAAATTATTCATCAGGATAATCTTCCATTTAAAGAAAATATTTGTTCTTCTTGTTTTGAAATTTGATCGATGGTCGTCTAATCGGACATATACAAACGGAGCGGGGGTTCATTAATTTTGATTAATAACATCAGCTAAAACGGCCTATAGGGCTTAACTGCAGAATTATCCACCATCCATGATAATGAATTACGGTTAGGATTAGGGTCAGTGACAGGGGCTGGGTTAGAAGTAGGGTTAAGCTAGGATTGGGGTAAGGTTAAGTGTTAAGACAAGGGTTAGGTTAGGACTACAGTTGAGGTTACAATTAGTGTTGTTATGTTCAACTCATGCAGCTCATTTTGGATTACCTAGAAATCCTTTTTTTAAGCAGGTTAAATTTAAGATTAAATAATTTGCAAATATTAATACATTGAGGATTGCCGTCTTTATCCAATTTTGTTTCCCTGATTATCAAAATTAACTATTTTTCAATCAAAATGCAATTGTTGATGAAAAATTCAAAAACATATCCATACTGCCCCCCCCCCCCCCCCCACCCCCGTAACACGCATCCAACACAAATTATCCCCCCTTCTGAATTTGATCGCCGTAAAGTCGATCGATCGACACAAATAAGGAAGTGGCGGGTAGCATTTTAGTTAAAACATCAGGCAAAACACCTGTTAGGGCTAACTGCAGAATAATCCACCATCAATAATAATGATTTTAGGGTTGAGGTTATGGTCAGGGAGAGGGTTATTACTAGGGTGAGGTTCAGGGTTTAGAGTTAGGGTTAGGACAAGGGTTAGGACTAGGGTAAGGTTACGGGTTAGATCTAGGGTTAAGAATTATATCTAGGTTTAGGACTAGGGTTAAGGTTACAATTAGTGTTACAACTTGGTTTACGTTCAACCCGTTCAGCTCGTTTCGGATGATTTATAAATTCAGTTTTTAAATAGGTTCAGCAAGGATGAATTAATTTGCAAATAGTAATCAATGAAGATTGACCGATCTTGTTTCCCCGATTATCAAAAGTAACCATCTTTAATTAAATCTATCATCTTTAATTAAATCTAATTGCAACTTTTAATTAAAAAAAGCATACCAACCGTGCCCCCCCCCGTTAATACACATCCAAGCCCATCCAAGACACATAAACGGACACCAATCCCCCCCCCCCCCCCCGAGGCCAACTAGCTATAAGGACCATTATTCATAAAGACTGCTATTTATTAGGACCATTATTATAAGAACCGCTATTTATAATTTAAGAAAAGGGTAATTATTCATAAGGATAGCTAATCTTAATCGAAGAGTGTCGCTATTTATCATTTGAGAAGAGAGTAGCTATTCATAAAAACAGAATGAAGGTCGCTTTTTATAATGCGGAATGAGGGTCGCTATTCATAATACGAGAAGAGGGTCGTTATTCATAACACGGAATGGGGGTCGCTATTCATAAAAAAAATGAATAAGCAACAAAATGACAAGAGAGTTAATTGTTGACTGGGAGCACCCCTATGGCTGTGGCGTATTTATTATGGAAAGCAACGCTTTTCTCGGATTATGAATATCGACCCTCTTCTCATATTATGAATAGCGACCCTCATTCTGCATTAATTATAAATAGTGACCCTAAATTTATCTTATGAATAGCGGTCCTAGTGACCCCCAATATAAATTATGAAAAGCGACCCTCATCTCACATTATGAATAACGGTCCTCATGCTTTTATCAATAGTTACCGCCTTCGTGTTTTATATATGCAGTTCGACGTTATGAATAGCGAGATTACCCCCACACCCTCCCTCCCCCATCCTCTGGTGTTGAAGATGGGAGGCCTAACCAAATATTGAAGGGGGAAAAGACGGGGGAAAGGGAAAAATCAGAAAATGGAAGAAAGGAAGATAAGAAGTGGAAGAGAAAGTAAAAAGGAGATGATACGACACCCTACAGGCCCCGTCCGACGCCCTGCAACTCACTCCTACACCCCAAACTCTCGCTTTTGCTATGCTACATCATCGCATGCCCTCCTTTCAACATACAGAGCCACAAACTGACTTATACACACAATCGCTTTCCCTCTGTCGTCTTACTTCCATCATTATTCTTCTTCTCCATGTCTTCACAGTTCATATGTTCCATTCTTCTCATGCCACCCCTCCCTCTCTCTCTCTCTCTCTCCTCTTATGCATTTCTTCCTTCTTCTTTTTTTCTAACTTAACCCTCTCTCTTTAAATTGTTCTCTCCCTGACATTTTCTCTCTTTCAGTATTGTTCAATTATGTTTCTATGATAGATCCTCATATATTGTGTGTGACTGTCATGAATTACATTATAGAATATGAATAGGCATTACATTTGCATTTTAATATGGTTCAAAATCAAACAAATCTTCAGTATTTACTTGTCACACACTCAATTGATCAGTCTCGATTTCTATTTAAAATATGAATATTCTTCACTTAACAATAATTATAAAAAATAATACTAATGACGAATCTATTCTATTTTTTATCATCAATTTGTTTGCAAGTATGGAAATAAGTAATAAGTTGTGATCTATTGTACTGTGTATTATTTGTACTTGTCTATATCTAAGTTTTGTTGAGAGGCTTTTTAAAACTGAGCTTGTAAAACTAATGAAACCATTCTACTACTACCACTACTACTACTACTACAGTCAGAAATATCAACATGCACACCAAACAAAAAATAAAGCACATACAAAACAGACTTTGTTTGGGTATTCCATGATGAATACTTTAGTATAATACCTCCTACAAAATGTGAGGAAAAATTGAGTTTTGTGACACATGCTCCTACTAAAATTGCTTCACAATAGTTCCCAACATTAAATGAATTACTAACTTTAATCCTGGACCAATACTATACCTAACCCTAAATCTTGCTTAAATATTAATCTAACCTTAACCCTAACCCTACAATTTTGATAAACTAAAGCCCGGAACAATTGTCAACACAGCAATTCTCGAATTGCAGCAAACCGACATCGTGTTCCTGAAATCATATTTACTACATGGTAATTTTTCTTCATTTACACTATTATATTTCAGCATGACCTATGTACAATAAAACCGGTCTGATTGTATATTTTGAATGGAATGTATAGCACTATTATCCCCACAAAAAATAGCAAATGTTATTGAAATAATGTATATATTTACACAGGTGATATATCAATAGCCTCATACAGAAGCTATGCCGTAAACATGTTTACAACTTTACAATGCTTTCATTTGTTACATATTTAATGTACAAAGAGCAATAGCTGCAGTCAGGTTTAATACGCCCACACAAATATGGATGTGTTGCCCACACCTGAAACATAGCACAAGAGGTAATAAGGCCAGTCAAAGTAAATAATAAGAATGAAGTACCGGTAGGCACTTGGTCACCTTTAAATTCAGAAAACTTACGTAGCTTTTAATAACTAGTATGTGATATTTTACATGGTTACAGAAAAGAAAAGAAGCCATATAGGAATTTAGATGATGACAGGGGACTAATAATTGTCACCTCTTATGTTTTAGTACAGTATTCAACTTTTGCAAGAAATAATTTCAAGGAGCTTGTAGAATGGTAATCATCTTGCTATCTAGCAACACATATCAGAAAAACCTGAACAAATAGTTAGGCAGGGGGTTACCAACTTTTGCATGAGCTATAAGACACTACATGTAATATATGCCTCCATGGCGCCTTAAAGTGATCTCATTTGGTTCTTGTGTACATACACATCTTTAAAAAATAGTATGGTTGAATGCTCAATATTTTTGCTTGTTTGGGTTTATTTTTTGTGTTGAAATCATCTTATAATATAAGCTTATAAGTGGTATACCATAACCCTTCTCATATTCTTTTATCATTATTCTAATAATTTTACAAACTATTTAAATCACATATAAGGTTTATTAGTTGCAAGATAATTGTACACCTGAAGTTGACTTTTCCTGAATGCCATTACGATAATACCATCAAATAAATATTATCTAATGGACTTTACATAAAGTGCTAAATTATAAATGCAGTTTTGGCAGAGATAAGGTGCTCAAAGGATCTCTTTCGGCACCCATTTCCTTCATCTGAGGCCTAAAATAAAATAATAATAATAATGATTCCGCTTTTATATAGCGTATGATGTCTCTAAGTGCTTTACAGATATATTATTACCCCGGTCATCAGATTCAGGCTTACCCGCACACTATGTATGCACATTCTCTACTCCCTGGGGATCATTCCAGCCAGGTGTCATTTTTACAAGTGCACACTTGCTCATCTAACCACATTAACTTTCGCATCCTACATACCGGTAGCTCTTTTCCATTTTCGTAAGGAATTTTGTAAATCATAGGGCCGGCAGAAATACATCTCACTTTTCAGAATACCTACGCTTATTCTTTGGGGTGAGGTTTTGTGAGGTTTCCTCTAACAATAGTGGATGATCGACCTTTCACAAAAATTTGTAGTATAAGATTTGTAGTTAAGCTTGCTTAATTTTTCATTCCGGAGTTCACGGATGAAACAATCCGTCCTCTTCCCTGTAGGCACCGTGTACCTCCGTGTAGCCGCCGAATACATCCGGGACAGTCCGTGTAGACACCGGGAGGTCCGTATTAACACCGGTTTCATCCGGGTTTGAAATTCCGTATATCAAATGAGCGCCTACAAGCTCAAGTCACCCGTCAACATTCCGGAGATATCCCAATAGACAACGTACACCTGTGTAAGGACCGTAAAAGTACCCAGTAGCCTCCGTGCTCTTCCTTGAAATCCGTGTTAGCTCCGTATGCGTTTCTGGCGTGGTCCGCGTTGCTACCTTGTCTGTCCGTGGAGACACCGTACTTGCCCGTGTATACACCCAGTTCGGAACGTATCCACACCGGCATCGAGAAGAAATCGTGGTGTCGCACGCCGGAACACCCCGGATTAAGATCCGGGATGATCCGTGATGCGATCCGTGAAAGTGTAAAAGGGCCTTTAGGCTGATCATACCAAGGGCCATGCTATAGCCTCTGCCAGGTCCCTCTCAGTGCGTGTGTGAACCAGCGTAAACCTTGTACTTGAAGGGATCCCATATGAAATCTGTTGGTTTGAAAAATAAAGAACAGAGCTTCCATTTATTTTTTGGTCTCAAGAACAGTGTGAACAGTGCTAACAATAATATATCTTGGAGTACAATTCATTCAAATGTCTACAATTTCTTCCGAGATGAATTTTTTCCCTAGATCATACCATACCATACTATCATATCATATAATATAATATACAAATATTGTCTAGTATTAAGTATTCTACAATTGTTGTAATCTTGTACCTGTACACTGTATTGCCAATACTAACAAATGGAAAGGTTCACATTGTTTTTCCCCAATAATTATCTATAACATAACAATCTATAAATTGTATTATATGCAATGCTCTACAATTTCTATGTGGATAAGTCACAGTACAGCATATATCAAATGAAATGACTTTCAGGAACAGAACAATAACAAAGTTGAGTTATTATCATATATATTCTAAGTAAAGACAAATATACTCAAGAGTTTGGTTTGATCGGTCATTTTCATACCGTAAATATATTTGATGCAAAAACATCTTCTTTACCTGCCTCTTAATAAATCATTTCATTCTCCTGCTTTGAAAAATTGTATTTCAATAATAAACACTTTCAGAATACCAATACCACACATTACGTGTTGTTAGGTCAGGCAGGTCATAATGTTTACCCAACCTACATGTAGCAACAACTAATCCTCGCAATTTGCATTCTGACTACCGGTATTGAGGTACAATAATAGAAAACAGGTGAATGTACATGTACATGTAATAGCTCATCGCAAGGTACATGTACACGTACATGTACATGTACATGTATGTATACATTTGAATACATTTTGAAAATTGTCTACTACATGAGCATATTAGTCAATTATGATCCAAAAGCATCAATTTTTACATCCATTCATTGAAAAACTACATTGTACATGCATGCAGCACTTAATAGCCATCAATAAAAAAATGGTGAAAAAATGGGGTAGGAGTCTTAAATACCTTGATCATTGAACACCCCTAAGTTTTTTTGTTACAATCCATCTACATTGTACATACCTCATAGATTTGCTGCTACTGTTACACTGGATCAACTTGATCTACCACTTTTTCAAAGGATAATCAAGAGCCCCTTCTCACAATCGGTGGAGTACACATGCCATTTCTTCTTTATCTTGACAGTGACCTTGTGCCTTTGCGTTGATTGTCATCAAGTGTCTACCTGCCCCTCTGAAAAATGAATAAGCATTTTAAGAATTATAAAATTATATCAAATATCTAACATATCATACAGATTACAGGATCAAAAGAAGTACATATTCTTATAATATTTCAGTACACTACATACATGTATGTGTAGGTGATAGATCAATATGTCTACATGTGTACATGCTACACCAATTAGAAATTTCTTTGACAAAGCCAAAGAAATCCATGTTATGTAAGCAAAGGATATACAAATCTTCCAATAAATATTTGCGAAAAGCATCTCAAGTATACAAAACAGTGATAATTACACAAATCTTGTGTATGTGAATATTGTTGAAGATGTACAGTACATGTACATGTGCACCCTGTATAGGAGACAATTCAAATGTCATAACAATGTGATTCAATCTCTGTATGACCATAGGATTGAATGTACATGTACATGTACAGAGTACTACAACAAATTGCCACATTAAAGCTAAATGCCAAAAGGACTTCACAGAGGATTTGAAAAGACTAAAATGTGATTTAAGTTCCATGAGCTGCTATGTAAAATGATTCAGCAGTGTAGTGAGTACTAGCACTATTCTAAAGGTTTTTCTGTCACATTATAAGACATTATACAAAGCAATATTTTTGAATTTTTAACTAACAATTTCCTACTCGATTTGGTTTTCCTACATTCTTGTATGGCTGGTAGTTTGTCTATCCACAACATGTACTCTCTACAGGAACCAGTAGTGAATTTGATCTGTGTTTGCTTTATTACCTTCATGTATACAGTAGCAGGTAATTTTACATGTACCATGAATTAAAATGCATATTTGCCCGGTCTGCAAACTAACAGTTTTGAGCGGGCAATATTTCCTGATAGTTTCTCTCTTTCGGGTTTCACCATTCACTTTGAGTACAAAGATTGTGTTCCATATTGAGCCCATTACGTATTGGCCCCATTAAATATCCGGGACCTTTCAAACAGCTAAATCGCTGCAAAATTTGAGCAGACTATCATGCGGCGCGGTAGTAGGGTATAGTGACCGTACGTGATTCACAAATAAATAGGTAATAATTATAATCTTTTGGGAGATACAGTGATATGCATTTATATGTACATGTATTGCCCTTACTGAATCAGTGAAGGCAATACAGGGTGTATTACCTTGTTTCTCCCTCAAGGCCAGTAATATTATATAAATGACAATCATGTTAAGCTCCAATTAATGACAGGTTATGCCAAACTATACCATTTGAGAACCCTTCATCCTAAATCTTCTACATAGGTGAATTTCACATATCTTGGGGGCAAAGAATGTGATCCATAATAGCTATTCATAACCATGTACAGTATCATCATATTCGAACTACATGTATCACATCAAATGTAATACATACCAACATATTTGATTTAGAGAGGCTGCGTTGTTGTGAGGAAAACTTTTTGCCCTGAATTTTTGTTAACATTTTTATTTACATAAGGGTGGTGTTGATATGCTTATTATTATTTACATATATAGAAAATGAATTAATGTGACACCTACATGTACAGGGTGTATATCAAGATTTTTTTCTCAAAACTATTGCAGCTACAATGTACCATTTAAAAAAAGGTAGGCTATTTGCTTAGAAGTCAGGGTCAGCAAGACAACCATTATTGGAAGACATTGGAAGATCACATTACCAAAACAAAGTATTCAGAATTTTGAACCACATTGCTCACTTCATCACTGTATGGAAAGAGAATGACTACCGGTAGTCTGATTTGATTTAGTTTCTTTAAATATAGCCCAAAAGAATACTGGTACTATTTACATGTTCAGTGAGATGGAGAAAGGGAATGGCCCATAAAAAATCGTAACTGATACCACTTAAATCTATAATGTAGCCTCACAGCTCACTGAACATTGTATAATAAATTGAAACAGGATTTTCCAAAGATTAGAATTTTATACTACTCAAAATAGTAGGCTTTTGACCACTTCTATTGCAGGTACAGGCCATAGTTCATCCATACCTCAGAGTTGAAGCTGCCAGGAGAGGAATTTAATCTATTTCTTTTTATTAGTATACAAATGTTTTAATTTTCTGATTATACCTCAGATCAAAACCTGTTTTGCTTTAAAAAGTGATTTGAAGAAAGACACTCGCAACCAATTTCTACCAAACTACCCGGTAGTAAATTGAGCTTCAAATGTAGATTGCATAAATGTCACAGATCTTAAATATTTGAAGGAAATATGCATTTCTGAAACAATCCACCCTGTTTAGAAAGTTGGTTTTTGTTAATATCACTTATGAGAATATAATACTATCCTTTTTTATTCTGTAATACGTGTAGACTTATTTCTCTATGCAATGATACCCAATTGATTGTGGTGCTATTATGGAGAGTTATCATTTTGAGAGTTATCATTTTGAGAGTTTCACCAGTTCTTTTGGATAACAAGACATCTGTTTAGGTGCAGAAATCTACAATCACTATGGAAATGACGGACAAAGAAAGCGGACAAATTATACAGTTCCTCATTCTACCCTCAACAATTGCTATATATGGTAGACAAAGGAACATCCCTTCACTGCTATTATGTAAAAATGTGTAGAACAAGATGCATGTGACACCTGTTCTACAGATTTTTACATAATAGCAGTGAAAGGATGTTCCTTTGTTTACCATAGCAATTGTTGAGGGTAGAATGAGGAAATGTATATTTTGTCCGCTTTCTTTGTCCGTCATGTTCATTGTGAATTTCATTAATGTACATGTATGTATTTTAGAATCAACATTAATATTAAGAGTCACTATTTGTTTTGCAGCATTGTCACTTACATGTATCATGTTTCCCATTCAGCAGTATACTGCACATATCAAAGTTACAAAATCCATATAATTTAGGCACCAATGTAAACAGAAATTCATTGGTTAAAGAATGTTATGCAATGCTATGCAAATGATGAATTAACAAACAACAAACTTTTAAAAGTACTCATACAATCATGTTGACGTTGGAGTTGGATGAAGTTGGATGTCTTTTGATATTCTTGTCTACTGAAAACAAAGCTACATGTATTTAAATTCTGTAATACAGTTTTTTGACAAAGCTTTCACAATAAGAGATAACATCATTTCCTACACTGCAAGACATAAACAATAAGGTGTCTTCATTTTTGTTGCCATGCATTAACAAATTGTGTTATGTTTTGAGCCTGAACTCATATCACAGAATGTTTGTTGTATGATTGCTAAATGTTGGTATTTTTATACACTCTACATGTAAAATGGATATTCATTATTCAACATTTGAAAAGTTCTTTAATACAATAATATCTCTAGGGTTGATAAAATGTTACACTTCTATTCAACATTAACCACAAAAACATTTTTAGCTGTTGGGTGAAATATTTGCTCACTGTGTTAAAAAAAATTCTACTAAGAGTTGTTCAGTAATTGAAGTTATGAAAATAATACAGGTAATCACTATTCATTCCATGTTGTTGTTAACCAATTGACCTAGCCAATGACTTTGACTCACTCCATATTTAAGAACATCATTACAATTTTTAAATATTGACTTTTTGATGATGAATGAATTTTATAATGATGAATTTCATGGCTGTTTGATGAACAACACATCAGCAACAACATCAAAATATAGAGTTGTTATATTCAGTGTACAACTGCATGCTTCTGCTGCAAAGTATCAATAATGTTGTTGGATCATATAATATACCAACCTTTATAACAAGTTGAATCCATAAATAAAGAAAGGTCAGAGAAAAAATTGGTGAGAGTTTAAAAGAAATTTAAAAAAAATAAGAAAGTTCAAAGAAATTGATTTAAAACAAGAAGAACAAAATTATTAGAAAGTTGTAATCACTTAACATTCACAACCAGCAATGTACAATACCCTGTAAGTCATTCTACTGGGACATAATTGTAAATCTCCATTCGTTTCACACTTTTAAAACAAAGTTTACAGGAGGCATATACCAGTCCCTTTTCTCTCAGAGCTGTACTAAAAATATATTCAGAGAGCTCAATAGGTCCTCCAAAAATGAAGAGGTTCTATCATAGTCATATTACATGTGTAAGTGTTGAATGATATTGGTCCAACATTACATCACTATACATGCCCAATCATCAATTCAAAAATTTGAAATTCATATACAGACTACAAATTTCAAACATTAAAACCTCACTTATTACTTGTCTAAGTTTGTTCAAACTTTCACCAGCCTGCTTCTAAATTTTTTCTGTTTCCTTCAGAGCATCTTACTTTTAGGGTTACATTTCCCATAAAAAAACTATTACTATCAATACTTGCTAATGGCTCTCATTACCTTTAATATCTTTACTAATTAGATAAAAAGGGTCACAAAATAAGCATTAAAATTGTAACTTCAAATACTCTTTTGGTGTTGAATAACTTGAACATCAAGTGTCATGTGATGGTTTAAAGGCTTTAACCTTTTTACCAGGCAAGTCTTCAATAATATTCCAATTACCGGTATGTATACAATATCTTTTATTGTCATTAAATTGTTTCTGGAATTTAGTGCTGTGAGTTTAGTGTGTAATTTCCATTCAGTGCACACAGCCAGTTTATCTTTGCGTGTACACAGTTATGACATTTACCAAAAACAAAAGCAGTATTTCAGCTAGGTACATTTGTACATGTACAGTACATTTAAGACCAGCAATCTAGCGCACATTCACAACAACCATTTTCTCTGTAAAGTTGTTACAGTAGTAACAGTACTGCACACAAAATCATCATGCTCATGGAATAGTCAGACCGCAATGATTGACATATTAGCGAGTTTTCGCTCAGCAACATACAGACCTTCGCGGACGCAGAGCACTCAGGTTTACGGCTGTCGCATACAGACTGCCCTCAATACAATACGTGGTTTCGCTTTTCGGTGAATGCGTACGTACATGTATCTCTACGGAGGTATTGCATTTGCAATGCCATTAGGCAATTTTCGTGCAAACGTCTTTGTGAAGTGCCTCGATACAAAATATTTCTTTCACCTGATAAGGATAATAGTATTTCAATAGACAGAATCCAAACTGCATACATCAGTTGTTGCCAGTTCGACAAACATTAGGGGTATTTCGCAAGCTAATTGCGGACAGAGAATCTGCGGTTCGTGTGCAAAATCAAGAAGCTACTATAGTAACAGCAGGGTGATCGCTGAGGTACTGAAATCCAGAACGGGTTTTGGCCAAATCTATGGGCGTTCTCAATGACGCCCCAAGTGAATAAACAGCCAATCAGCGAGCTTGTACCAAAGATGGTTATGAGAATTTTGTCGTCTAATAACGAAGAATGACGAATTTTAACGGGCGGATCTAGCTTCTTTTCTATGGCGTGGGCAGGCGGGGTTGACATTTGAAAAATCGCGCCGACCAATAGGCCTATTTCGCTTAGTGGGGGGTAGGGAGCACTAAAATTTGTTTTCAATTTGAAAAAAAGTGCCAACCAATATTTCGGGGGGGGGGGGGGGAGGTAGAAAGCACCTTGGCCAGCCAAAGGGGGGATTTAAACCTCTTAACCCCCCTAGATCCGCCCCTGGCACAAATGACTCTTCGGTGAGTTTTGTTTCTTCCGATTATTGTTTCTGAACAGTAACAACATGAATATGGATATACCATGAATTGTTTTAAAACTTGATGATAAATTATTGTTGAAATTTGATAAAAAGCCGTTTTGTGGCTTGGTCGAGACAAGTTGTGCTAGTCGTGTAGTCCCGTCTGTACTGTATTGCGTTGAAGGGAACAGGCCATTTTCGTAATGTAATCAAATTTAATACATACTCTACGTCTTTGTGAAGTTCCTCCATACAAATTATTTCATTCACCTGTCTAGGATTCGCAATAGTCAGAATGCAAACTGCATGTATTGAGTGTGGCAACAACTAATGTATGCAGATTGGATTCTGTCTATTTAAATACTATTATTTTTATCAGGTGAATGAAATAGTTTGTATCGAGGCACTTGATTCACTTGGGGCGTCATTGAGAACGCCCGTAGATTTGGCCAAAACCCGTTCTAGATTTTAGGGCGTCAGCGGTCATCCAACTGTTACTATAGTATCTTCTCGATTTTGCACACGAACCGCAGATTCTAATTCCGCAATGAGTTTGCAAAAATTGCCTATTATTATTACCATGACGGCAAGAGAAAAGACTCAATGGCATTGGAAAAGTTGTAACTGTACAGGTGTAGTAACCATACTGCACACAAAACCATTGCGCTCGCTGGAAAGTTAGATCACAATGATTGGCATTGTTTGCATGATGACAAGAGAAGAGACTCAACGGCATTGAATCAAAATTGTACAGTGCATGGAAATGATTATTCAAGGAAGTAGCAGTGGAACTTAAACTTAATTTTTAGACTGATGACAGACATTTTTGTGAAATACTGACTTCAGACTCTTATAATGCTGAAAAACAGGTGATTTTTTGTTCTTCGTTTATCTGTTGTGTAGTGGTGGTTCGTGCCTACATGTATACACAGTCGCAGCACTATTCTGGATAATAATTTAGTCTGGCTCTGCATAATAATTTATCACATATCTTCTACACATTCTTTCTTTTTTTAAATTATCTTCAGAAGCATTCATATAATTCATTGTGTATCAACTATCAACCAAACTACATGTAACTCAAATGTCATACAAGAATGGTGTTGTTGTATTTTACAGCTATTTTCAGTTCATTCCTTTTTCTTTTCAGGAGATTTTTGTACATTGTACAGTACATCAACCTTTAGGGCCAATTAAGTGTCGTCATTGATTTGACGGTATTGAAGGACTCAGATGGAGGAGTTATTATGTGGTTACTTAATTGGAAAATTGGAAGTGATCAGTTGCATCACAATAAAGAATACCAGGAGTTATACTAGCATGCACATACAGTACATGTACATCATTACATATTAGTAAAGATTTGTTCAATCAGAGATGCAATCTTGTTTAATAGTTACCCTGGTATAGAAAATGTGAGTAACTCATACCAACAAAATCATTACCACTATTTGGCATACATGTACATGTACATGTACAAATATAAATATGGTCAATGTTAACATTAATCCTTATATACCGGTAATCATCTAGTGTATAAGTAAATGTTTGCATGTTTGATTTGGGTTTCTGAATATTTAACTACTATCAGCTTGCCAATTTGATTATTTCAGTAAAAAGATATTCAATATCATCTGACTTGAGGAGGCGCAATAGCTCAGTCGGTAGACCAGTGGTTTCGTAATCCGGTGACCCGGGTTTGAAACCAAGGCGATGCGCTAGTTTGGTAAGGCATTAATCCTCACTACCAGGTTCCTCGGAGAGGACCTAAATCCGTCGGCCGTCTGGTTACTTACTTACAAACATTTATGCATTCTTAGCAGTCAGATAAAATAACCATCACATTGACTGAGTCATGATGTCATCTCTAACAGTAATGTCAAGAGAATCTGAAATACCGTAAACATGGCATAGTGTAACCTTGTTGTACTTTCATGAATCCATGCATGTTTCAGAGAAATCTAGAGAATGAAACCTCAAATACTACCAATATATTCATCAAACTCATTAATTTCTATGGAGGTTCCTTGAGTGAAATAAGGTTATACATACATGTTAATTTGTCCTAATTAGGAATTAAAAACATCTAAATTAGTAATACAAAATGTACGTTTTCTGCATGCAACAAAAAAACAAAATTAAGTATTCTTTTTTTTATCAATATTTATCCTCAAACACAACTTTTTTGAAAATCCTTGCAGAAATGTGTTATAAATGACATCCTTGTCTTTCACATTATGATACAATTTAAGTGAAATTTTGTCATCAAATTTTTGGCAAATTTGGGGCTCCCAACACTTTAGAGGGGCTTTAAACTGCAAGGGAAATGTTCACTATGGTTCATTGTACAAGATATGTACCAGTAGTGCTGTAAGTCAGACGCTATGTTCGTGTTCGGTTCGGTTCGGCAGAGTTCGGCAATGTTTCACCCGAACTTGGTTCGGTTCGGGGTTCGGTAATATAATAGCAAGCAGCGTTATAGCCACGGCGGTCGGCCCTGGGCGGGCTGGCTGGCCTGCCGGGCTCGACCAGCTCGGAGGACTTCTGCACACTGCTTCCGACCAGCACGAATTTCACATTAAAAAAATGCTCTAAACGTAATTATTTGTGAAGAAAAATACTACTTACATGTACATTCGTATTTCCGTCTTGAATCATGTTTTATTTTCAATTTTAAAAGAATCATGTTTTCAATTTGTCAATAAGTGATATTGTTTAAAGATTTTCCGAGACGGTTGTTGTCTACTGTTAGAGTCATGAAAGTTGCCATCTTGAATGGTTCGTCAATTACTGTTTTTTATAAGTTTTTATTTTCAATAGGAAAAAATAAAATCCCTATTTTCCTGAATAAATAAATACCATACTATAATATAGACCTATATTTATTTTATTATTTATATTGTAAAATTTGTCCGATATTGTTACAATTAAAATATTATTTTTTTGTTGAATAGGTTTGAGCCGTTTTGATCACGCACATGTATTCTTGTTTATGGCTTGCCAGTGAAGTCGCGCCCACCACTGGATATACATAAATCACAAAGGCGGAAAATGGGAAAAAAGTAAATATAAAATGAGCAATCATGACATTAAAATTAGGTACAAAATGACTAGTTTATTAGCTTGCAAAAGCGTTAACATTTTTCTGCCGAACATCCGAACCAGGCCTTTGCGTTCGGTTCGGTTCGGTTAGGTTCGGAAGTGCCATGTTTGGCGAACTTCCGTTCGGTTCGGCGGTTCGGCTACAGCACTATTTCAAAATTCCCCATACCAGACAGTTATTTCTGTCTATTGGCAAGAGAGATGCCAAGGCCAAAGGTCTCAATGACTGCTTTGAGGATGATTGCATCTGTGCCATATTGTTAGCACTTACAATTACATGTACACTGCATTCAGTTCCGTCGTGAGTAATTCTCCTGCTCGTTTGCTTGGAGTGACAAGATTTTGCGTGTATTTGTAGTAGATCTATCACGTTCTTCAATGGCAGTTTGCATTCTTTCCATTTGTATTCTTTTCATTTGTAGAGGTGTAGATCTATTGACTTATTTTCAGCGGGCACTTCTTACCCTTCCCTGTTGAGCAACAAAAAATTGCATGTACAATCTCCCTCGAAGCAGTTCCCCAAAGTTGATAGCCCCGATGCTCCCCACAGCCACACTCTGACTCAGTCAGCTCTGTATAGAGGCAGTCAGTGAATATGGAGGAGCCTGACGTAGTTATTTATCATGTTTAGATCTAGATCTATAGTATAGGCTACATGTAGCTAAGCCTAGGCCTAGAGTCTAGGCCTAGTAGACCTATAGCCTAGGCTATAGTAGACTAGTCTATAGCAGAACAACCATAACCATGATTGATATCAGACTTTTTAGAGACCAAAGGCAAAGCAAAGGCAAGGCTTTCGGTCAACATCAGGAACATGCAGGCTAGGTTCGCGCTCATCGATTAACGAGTACTTGTACTAAAATGCATTAATTAACTGACTAACGAAGTTATAGTCTCATCTTCTTAGGCCACCGCCGGCAGCCGGCCTGGCGGGCGCAGCCGGGCTCAATTCATTCAACCAATGGTGGTGATTTTGGGCTTTCCCCGCGGTTCCAGACCTAGAATCTAGGCCTACACTAGTACAATGAAGCTCTAGTCTGGATACTGCGGTAGAAGCACACAGTTTCAACTAATGAAGCTATGATAAGCTATATATATACGTATATATATATATATATATATAATCTACTACTCTTATTGACAATTAAGGAAAAACCAAAACAAACCTTACCTTAAAACATCTCGAAAACACCATTTTAGCGGCTTCTGTGGCGTGGTCTGTCTCTGAGGAGGGCATGGGACGACGGATCGACGATGAACTAATAGTAATAGACTAGTCTAGTTCTAAGCACACGCAGACCGCTATTTGTGACATTAAGCTGATCAAGTGTGTCTCATGACTCTCATCTCGACTCCAACTGACCGTCGACCCTACGGCTATCCCCACGGCTATCCCCTACGCCTATCCCCCTCCCCCCCAGTGGGGGGAGGGGGTCCCTCCCCTGGCCAAAAACCTGTTTTCAAATCAAAATGAAGACGGGCGTCCTCCCCTGGGCACAAAAAAAGGGGGGGGGGGTGGGGGTGTTGATTTAAAAAAAAAGTAGTGCTCAATACCCCCCGCCCCCCCCCCCCCCCCTCGTTGCTCGTGTGTCAATCACGGAACTTCCGTGGTGTCCATCAGAAAGATCACATAATGTTGTTGTTTTATAGTTATTATTGGCGTGTTTATTTAGACTGCAATATTCACAAGCTTGACGCAAAAATTATTTCCTATAATTTCATCGTCATTTCTCTCCATCATAAACTTTAATAATGTTATATTCCAATCCAACGTCTATTCTGATTAAGAGTATAGCAATTTAGAACAACAGTCTTAGAAAAACATAAAAATTGACCGGTATAATAATAGGCCCAGATTATCCTATTAAAAAAAAAAAAGTTTATGGTAATGTTAAGACTTTGGAACTGTTCCTTAGTCTATTTTAGCAGTGTTGAAACCGTCGATACCCATGTACATGTGGCTGTGTTTTAGATCAATGGTCGAAACTAAAATTTATGCTGAACAAATAAAGCGACCAAATAAATGAAATGTTAAGCTTGCTTATGATTGCGGTCTCCTGCACTTTTCCAACAGACTAGTTCGGATAATACTTCAAATTTATGATAATATGTTATGGAAATAATAAGTTTCGTTATTATATGTACATATATTATGTACAAAAAACATTTTGACATTAAGAAATTATTGTGTGTTTATGTTGTATTATACCTTACATGTATATTATGTTCTTTGTTATTTCAATTCGGAAAAAATGCCGAAATAAAATAAAATAAAAAATATACGAAATAAAACGGGTGATAATAGTGAGATGCGCCTACAATTTCACAATATTTTATTCTGTTCACCCCACGATCCAATTTGATGTCTGAGAAAATTAGACTAACTTCCGGCAACATGGAAAAAAAATCATTACTGCGTATACTATAGTAGGTAGTCTTTACTAATGAACAGGTTACGACGTTACATGGTTGAATGTTGAAACGAGATGGTGTATATGGTCAATTTCTCTCTCTGACAAAATATACTGCCACATCTTTAGACACACACAATTATTCCTCATGCTCCCTAGGCCCTGCGGAGGGCTAAGTCAATCAGAGATTATTGAGACTTAATAAAAAAATTATAATATTTAATTTATTTCTGTTTTCAAGACTAGTACCATTTATCAATACATGTGTAGGCCATTTCACAATTATATACTTTCCACTTGAATAGCAACAATAAGCATTATCATAATTTAAGACTAACAAAATATATATTATTACATTAGCAAACCAAGGAATTTGTTTTTTCCAATAAAAATATCCTTATTCCTGTACATGAACTTCAAATTGGCTACTTGCCTGGTTGCTGCAGAAAGAATAGATACGTATGTGGCTATACGTCATCATAAAGCTTGGCCTGTTCTAAAAACATACTTATAATTGTACTTTGATGATTGTGAATAAGCAAGGAATCTATAACAATAAATAACAAAAGATTGTTATTGATATGTATATTATCAAACAGTATTTATGTCAGTATTTTGAAGGGTACGACCTTTAAAACGTGTACCAATATCTAAACAAAAATATTAGACTTACGTCAAATTGGCCACATTTAACACCCTTGTGTACACATATAAAAACGATTCAATGCTATTGATACAATACCTACCACATGCTGGATATTTTGTAAAAGCAGTACGATATGCATTGTGCAATTATTCCACAATATCTCAATATGTCATTGAGATCGCGGATCATATCGCCTGGTCATTTGTACAAATCAGGAAAATTCCATCGAGACGAATGCTGGAATTGTGTTCATAAAAGTTTCTTAATCATGATTAATATGTAAATAAGGTTTCTTAATCATGATTAATTTAAGTACAGAAAGTTCAATGCATGATACACACTCAGGGGAAAGTATTTTTTCAAGAGGGCAAACAAAAGGTATTTCAGAAGCACCTCAATCACTTTAGCAGTGATTATTCTAAATGCAAAAGTGGGACTTCTCCATGTATTAAAATATGTATAGATATATTGGCATCATTTGTACAAGGGCTATATCTCCGAACTAGTTAATTTACAGACAACCTAGGATGAATCAATGTCTTCTTGGGGAGAGTCATTGTCGAGACCAATGGACTGGACTATTCCCAAGAGCTTTACACTCCTGAGTACATCTATGAGTTGTCGCTTTGGCGCTCCAGTTCTCTCTTTCCATCGGGTCAACACAGTGAAGTACATTTCCTCTGCTTTGTTGCTTGTTGATCGGATGTTTTCTGTTTCCGTCATAGTGGATCCTAATTTGATGGCTATAGGATTGAACTTGTCTAATGGAAGCTTACTTGATATGTCCACAAGCTGGTCGTCTGTCAGACAATCAGGATCTCTACAACAGAAGAATGATCAAGGATAGTAAATATTTGATTCTCATTTTATACCCAGTGTATCCAAGTCAGTCCAGATTTTTCCCCTTTTTCGAGGGACATGCATTATTATCATCCCATCCATCGCCAAGTAACAACTTTTATCTGGGTGGAGAGTGCCAAATGTGGATGAATGTTACGCCAAAGGACGTTAGTGCAGGACTGAGATTTGAACTTTCACCCCTTCATTTGACAGTCCAGTGATTGGACTACAATATCACGACACCTCCAAACACACAAACACATACACTGTAAAAAAATAATAGTCGAAATAACTCAATAAAATTGAGGAAAAGAATTGCCTTATTTTTATTAAGTAAATATTACCTACGACATCTTAAGTAGAATTTACTTATTTTGCTGAATAAATTTTTACTCAGTTAAATCGAGTTACATTTACGTAAATAATTTAAGTGTTGTAATCATTTTAGATAATTAAAAAAAAGCTATGATAGGATTACATATTGCACGATTTGCTACCCATCTAATCTAGCAAGTAACATCCACTAATCTTTCACTACTTCTATTTAAGATTAATCACTAATCACTAACACTACTTCTATTTAAGATTTACATACGCTTCAATTCGACACATATTGAAAGGCTCCAAATTTTATATATACTTGATCGTAGCATCTTAAAAGGAAAATTGGTTGACAATTTCCTGAAATATCAAGTTTTGATTTGTTTTGAACTGGGTAACAATTAAAAATTGTCTTGTCTTTGCTTAGCCATGTTAAATGAATTATTAAATGTTTTAAAGTCCTTAAATTTTCATTCAACCACACAAAGAATTGTTTTATTTAAAAAAGAGTTTAATTTGGTCTTAATGAATATTCATAAATTATGTAAATATTTCTATTACGTACTGCATCGGTCCTTACTTTAAAAAGATAAGAATAATCAACATAAATTGTTTGAGTAATACGTATAATTTCTGATTTTGAGTTAAAATTACTAAATTAATACAAGCTGAAATTACTTAAAGTTTTTATGTATTTGATTTTACTTAAATATTCCACGTATGTTCTACTAAATTGAAAGTTTGAGTTAGCAAGACTTAAATTTAGTGCGTAAGTGGCAAAACTAATGTTTTCAAGTAAATTCTACATGGAAAAAATACGTAAAAATTACCAATGAACAAATTATTTTTTACAGTGTAGGGTACTGCAGTTGATTGTATTTTGTAAAGGGTACCTCATTTGTCCTCGTTGGAAAGAATAACATTATTGCAGCGGATTAATATTATTAATTTAAGATTATATAATCAGCAGAAAATTAATATATCAAAGTACCGTATTTTCTTTAATATTACACATGGAGGACAACAACATTATATCAAAGTGCTTACAAACTTCTGCGATCTTCTAGTCTACGTTGGTACCGAAAAGCTCCTTGTTGTGTAGATTCTACTTCCTGAGTGGGGACATATGGAACCAATGCCCCAGGTGACACTTCACGTGTATATCCTGTATCAGGAGATCTGGGAGGAGCCGCCCTAAGTGGCAATGAATGCACTGGTGTAATCATCCCTTCAACCTCTCCAACCGAAGGAAATACCTCTGGAACAGAAGAGTGAAAAAAGGGTACCTTTCTCATTTGCAAAGATAACACAAAACTCAAAACAACAACACAGGAAGGGGTCGTAAAATCCATCAATTTTCGTTGATTTATTTGTTACGATAGCACGGATATTTCTATATCAAGGCTACGCAAATTGATTAGACCTACATGATGTACATGACGAAGTGAATTTCAATTACAATTCTACTTGAACGGCTTTTGCATCACACTTTTCTTGATATCGAATTTAAAAAAAAAATGAAAATGTGAATGAAAACCTGGGCCCAAATTCATAAAACTGTACTAAGTTTTAGTTTCCAACTATATTTTTAGAACGTATTGTTGGCAACAAAAGGTTCCGTAGTTGTCAACTGAATCTACTTTAATAGTTGTCAATTACATGTATATCAAAATGGTATTCAGAGCATTTAACTAAGGATAGTTTGCAACTTAAATTTCTCCCCAAATTTAGAATTAAAGTAGAGTACCTATACATCACCAGTTGGCGACTAAACAGTTCATGAGCGACAGTCATATAGACAGGAGTGGTCGAAATTGTATAGAATTGGGAAATAATTGTCACAAGATTGGCAAAGAAAGGGTTTAATTATATTTCAGGACAAGAAAAGTTCTACATATCTTTTTAATGCAGAATAGCAAAGTGCTATCAAATTTTTCGAGAAAAGTTATCTTCTAACACAAATTATAATTCATTTCATAATAAATGTCATCCCAGCTCGAGAAAATGAAAACCCACATAAGCCCCGGTATTAATCTGTTATAAAACTTCTAGAACATTATACTAAAATCACTAGAGCTCTTCTAATGAAGGAATTACAAATAACGAATGAGTGAGAAGATAAACTGAGAACGATGAAAAGAGAAAGAAAAAGAAAAGGAAAGAAAGAGAGAGATCGACTTAGTAAAAGGGAAATGACAAGAGGAAAAAAGAGAACCGGGAATTAAAAAAGAAAGAAAAAATGCGAGTACAAAAATAGTATGAGGAACAAAAAAGGGTGCTTAAATATGCTTAATTTCTAAATGTTTTGTTTTCCTAAAACTCTTAACACGCATTAAAGGGTAAGGCATCAACGTATTAGATAATTAGCCTGCCTTTGTGTTGTCTCCACATTACTCCCCTTCTATTATATTTTGCTTTTAAAGTGACCGGGTAGCATTGTTGAAGGTCGATGAAAAAAACGCGCAATTTGTGTATGAATTGTTTACTTATTATATTCATTTTACTGTACTAACCCTCTAACATGTAACAAATCCTGAAACGAATTATCAAACCACAAAGATATTTATGGTTTTCTTTGACGGTGTCACTGTGCGACACTCTCTAACAGTAAATTCTTCCAACCATTTTTGAATTTCCCTAACCATTTTTTTCATGAAAATAAGACATAAGACAGGCTTTAAAAAAAAGCTTACAACAGTTCAATGTCTGGAATGATATGAAGTCAATTCATTGCTTTGTGACGAATTACATTCACCTAAAATGTGATTTAATTGTAGTTGTGAAAATTAAGTAGTTTAGTAGTTGAGGAGGCGCGATAGCTCATTTGGTAAAGCAGTGGTCTCGTAATCCGGCGACCCGGGTTCGAAACCAAGGCGATTCGCTACACTCTAAAAAATGAAGTGCTAAATCACGGGTGCTGGGTACAAATTTGCACCACACATGCCAAGTGTAGCCCTTGGCGTGCATGCAGCGTTTGGGAAGCGATGTCGAGCAGAAAAATGAGTGCTGGAAACATTTGCTATTCGAGAAATTGCACCCGAAGTGTGACCCTGTTCCAGGTGCTAAGGCAGTGCTTCACACAAAAGAAAGAAAAGAAAAGAGATAGGTCGCCATTCGGCTATAAAAGAGCGGGGATCTGAGAAGGTATTCTTGTCATTGCCTAATAATTCTGCTTGTGCATGATGATACCATTTCCAACATTCGACATGTCAGCGCGAGCAAGACTGTGTTTTTGTATTAGCTTATCATGTTTGATCTTTTATTTTATCCATCATGATGACTTTCCAGTGATGAGCAGCTGAGTTAAGCTTTAATGTTTTATCAGTATGCATGAAACAGTTTTGTGTTTTTTTACCCTTGGATACAAATACATGTATTACTTTTTGAAGGGATGTTGTGATTTTACAATGGTTTTTGTCAATAAAGAAGTGAGTCTTTTCTCATTCGTTACCATGATTGTTACATTATGTGGTGTCTTGAGGGGTATGTTTTAGGTGCTTAAAGTAGGCTGAAAATAATGCTAGGGCTGTTTAACAGAAGGTTCAGCACTACAGAGTGTTCAGCACTACAGGTGTGAATTTGTGCATGCTGTTTGTGTGTGTTCTTTAGCACTATATTGGGTGCAAAAGTGTTACCACTAGTAGTGCCATTTTTTTTGGGGGGGGGGCTCTAACAGTGGGGGAGCCAGGAAGGGGGCCCGGAGGCCCGCCCCCCCCCCCCTGTGAAAAGAACGTGTACAAAACGTAAATTTTACTTTTTTGGGAGATGGCCCCCCCTTTTATTTTTCCTTTTATTTTTTCCTTTTCTTTCCCTTTCCCTCTCTTTCCCCACTCACCCTTTTCTTTTTTTTCCCGACGGCAGCGCAATTTAACCGACAATATCCTGACAGGTGGAGGGGGGGGGGGTGGTCGCACCCCCCCCCCCCCCCGCCCTCATTTGGAGACGCCCCTGGTCGCATAGTACTTCCGACTCAAATTTAATGCTGGGTTTTGATGATGAAGAAACCTGAATAATTGCGAGAAATGAGATGTTAGCCATATTGAGCAGGCAAAGCAGGGAGGCATGGGTGCAGAAAAGAGGGATTTTCCCTCTCCCGCGCGAAACTTTGACATTTTATTCATCAATATTTTGAGAGAAAGAAGACGTGTCACAGTACTTTCATCTTGATGCTGGCTTCTTCATGCTGAAGGAACTTGATTGCGAGATAAACTTGTTAGCCATATAGTGAGCACGTAAAACGGGGGAGGGGTGGGTGCAGGGAGGATAGATAGAGCATGGAGCTTTAGCGTTTCATCAAATTTAGTTTTGGGAAAGAAGACGTCTCATAGTACAGCTTCATTGACCCTAATTCGATGCCCGCTTCTGTAAGGATCTTGATTGCGAAATATATAGCCGTATAGTAATAATAATAATAATGTCAACTTATAAAGCGCACATATCCATTCTAAAAGACTGCTGAAGGCGCTCTTGTACAATATCAAAATAATTATACAATATTAAAACTACGACATAAACAAATGGTGCTTAAGTTTCTTCTTAAATATTTCAATTGATGATGATTGTCTTATTTCTAATGGTAAAGTGGTCCATAGTTTGGGTGCAACGTTAGCAAAAGCCCTGTCCCCCTATTGGTTATTGGTTTTGGGTGTACATAAGTGGAGCTGTGAACCTGAACGTAAATCTGTTGTGGGATGTACGGTTTCAAAATATGGGGTGAAGAATGAAGAAGTGTTTTGTAAGTAATGAGTAAAAGCTTATACACAATTCTTTTTGAGACTGATAACCATTGAAGAGATTTTAATATATCTGCAATACTGTCTGATCTACTGCAGAGAGTGACGAGCCGAACTGTCATGTTCTGAACTCGTTGCAGACGGGCTATTTGATTTTGAGGAAGGCCAATATACAATGAATTACACATATCCAAACGACATGTAATAAAAGAATGAACAATCTGCTCAGTGGCTTTCTGATTCACATATTTTCTGATCCTCCAAACATTGTGAATATGGAATGATGCTGAACTAACAACATTTGAAACCTGATTAACACATGTTATTTCTGAGTTGCCAATCATGATCTTTTGTGCAGAAAATGTTCTCAACTTCCTGGCAGATCCAATAAACATGTACTCAGTTTTATCTTCATTGAACTTCAGAAAGTTATCAATCATCCACTGACTAACCGCCCTAAGGCATGAGTTTTTATACCAATATCAACATTACATTGGGATGGTTTTAACCGTAAGTATAATTGAGTGTCATCTGCGTAAAAATGGTACTGTACATTGTGCTCCATTATCACATCACGCAGAGGACTCGTATACACTGTAAATAAGACTGGCCCCAAAACAGATCCTTGGGGAACAGAATAATCTTGATACACAGGTTTAGAGATTGAGCTACCAATACGGACATACTGAGGGCGATATAATAAATATGATTTAAACCATTTCAAAGCTTGCTCATCTATTCCCCGATGACTCTTGAGACGTGTAAGGAGGAGTTTATGATCTACTGTGTCGAAAGCCGCGCTGAGATCAAGGAGCACTAGAGCTGATACTACACCATTATCGAATGCACACATAATATCGTTGTGAACACGCAAAAGTGATGTCTCTACGCCATGGTTTGGCTTGTATGCAGACTAGAATGCATCGCTGAGATCATGTTCACTGGCATGTTTCTGAATCCTTCCAAGTGTTTTACCAAGAAATTTCAGATTAGATATTGGTCGGTAATTTCGGAAAACTTCCTCATCCAGTCCTGCTTTTTTCAGCAGAGGTCGAATGTAGGCAATTTTCAGGCTATCCAGAAATATGGCTTCAGCAAAAGATGTGTTCACCAGAGAAGTAATGAAAGGAGAAAACACACTGACACATCGTTTGATATGTAATCACGCAAAGCAGGGTAGGGGTGATTGTATTGAGGTAAGAGTTTTTCCCCTCTCATGCGAAGCGCGAAAGCTTTGAAGTTTCATCAAATTTTAATAGAAAGAAGACGACTTTATCGACTCAAATTACGCCCAATTTTGCAAAATAAAGGAACTTGCTAGCGAAAATAATATGTTTGTCATAGTGAGCACGCAAAACGGGGCTTGTGTGCTAAAAGGGGGGACATTTCTGGTTCCCGCGCAAAGCGCTGAAGCAAATTTGACGTTTCATCAAATGTTGAGAAGAGATGACGTCTCCTTCAGGCATTTCTACAAAGAAAACATCATTATGTATCCTTCTCTCTCTCTCTCCATTCTTTTTTTTTGTGGGGGGGGGGGGGGGAGGGACAACTGCCCCACCACCCTCTCTAGCTACGAGTCTGGGGCAAGATGACTCACAGGTGGGTTTTCCCGCAGAGGTGGTGCTCGCCTAATAAGCTATATGGGGATGTGCCGCTTTAATGGGTGACTTAAAAATCCCTAAATATAGGTTATGGTTTGGAAATTATACAGTTTTTTTACCAACTATTTTGGCCCATTTCGTTGCTAAAGTGCACCATAAGTTTTTAAATGTGTATGAAGTACCCTAATAATGTATCCTTTTAAGCCTAAATGACCTTTAAAAATGGGTACGGGTTATGCGGCGTCAGCTGCACACCCACGTCGGAACCGAATCTGAGTACACCCCGGATTTTATTTGTGTTCTAAATGAAACAAATAGGGTATTATATAGTTGCGTGACTATTGGTAACCCATTACCCTTTATCTCCTTTCTTTTTTCCCTCTTTTTTTCTTCTTCTTTCCTTCTCTTTTTTTCTTCATCACTTGAAAAATTATGGGGTGGTCGCCCCCCCCCCCTGTAGCGCCGCCCCTGACTAATTTTAATTAGCAGATTACATATACATATAGCTCCGTTTAGTCGCATTTGAGAACGACCCCTCATCGTCGGAGTCAGCAGCCTAACATGTTAGCCTATGGAATTTTACCCCCAAAATCGTTAACAATTTTTTTTTTTTTAATGTAATGTTTCCTGGGAGAAATTTCAATAGTTTAAACATATTTTGTGGCTTACACCCAGTAAATAAGATCGATTGATCGATCTGTAATTGAAAAAACAAATCAGAAAAAATCTTGGAACCAGCGGGATTTGAACCTGCCATCTACTGCTTGCCGGGCAGCGACTCTACCACCAGGCCATCACTGGTCCATGGTACAGTCACGATGAACTAGAAACAAATACCCAAGCTCTCCTGATTTATTCTGACTTATTAATATTCATTAGTCCGCCATAGGACAATAACTTTTATAAATGTAATGTTTCCTGGGAGAAATTTCAATAGTTTAAACATATTTTGTGGCTTACACCCAGTAAATAAGATCGATTGATCGATCTGTAATTGAAAAAAAGTCAGTAAAAATCTAGCATGAATTATGAAAGATCAGTTCTGATCGGTTCATTATGTCCATTTCCTCCAACCTCCCACCGTAATTTTTCCAATGAAGATAGGCAAACATTTTGCCGAGGTAAGCAAAAACATGAATTTTCATGATCGCCATGGACTATTCGATTATTTACAGAGGGGTGCAATTGTGCACCACATCAAATTCCCCTACTTTAAGTCAAGTATTTCATTGTATTATGTAGTTTGGTAGGTTTATTTTAATAACTGGTTAATTATCAGATATCAATGATAGTTTAAAGATATAGAAAATGTTCTTGTATTTTAAATTTAGCAAAGCAATCTCACATACAAATTCACCACCAAGTGTCGTCTAATCCGCCGATTGTCGTCTGCTATATACCGAAGCTGTGACATCATAACAATCTATTTTTAGAATTTCTCAATTTGTTTTTCATTTTCTGAAAGAGCATCAAAAGAAATGTCCAAATGTCGAAAACCAACTGAATATGTTAAGCATTGGCTGAGATATGACCATCTGAATAAAAAGATTGCCTATGGGAACTCAGTGTTATGTGCCCTGGCTCCTAATGGTATAGAAAATTCTAAACAAAACAAAAAATTGATGATGTCACACTTCACCACTCTATACATCAAAATCCATTGACCCAATTTCCAATTTGAGATTCGCTTATAAATAGAGATATCATTTTTCAAACATTCATAACTGCTTTATTATTTGACCGATTTATTCAAACGTTTGCAATCATGAGTTTCTTAATTTTCTGCTTTCACACAAAATGAATGAACTTATAACAAAGGAGCGCCTGTCATACCTATCTATAACGAATATCATCATGATATACATAAATGTTCAATTAATCCTTTGCAATTAAAAATATATATGTACATAAAGTATACATAAACAGTTTGAAAAGTATGAAGAAGAATAAACGTCGAATAAAGGTAACATAAAAGACGAACCCTTTTGTAATAAACGTTTGAATGAGAAGGATCTCACGCAAAACGTAATAAGGTTCAGTTTTTATGAGGGATCCCCTTTACTCCCCGCTATTTGTCAAGGTGTGATTGTTTAGTTAAATGCAAAGAATGCTTTCAAAGAATGCTAACAATACGTCGTTAATGTTGCGTTTTCCGGCTGTTGCACCCCCCCCCCCCCCAAGGAAAGGCAATAAAATCGATGGCTTTGCATGCAACAGGAGCTCATTGTTCTCATTATCTTACACGAAATGTTCAATTTAACACCTGTGGTTCCTTCTAGATACTTCAAACGTTGAATTCATTTAATTTGATGTGATTTGAGTTGATGTTAATACATTTCCATGTACATGTACATCACTTTTCTGGTTACAATCTTGTCAATGTTTATTATTTTTATTAGATTTTTGTATTGATCGATTTATTTACGAACAGCAAATAAGTACTATTCATTTCATACAACAATATTTATATGTACAAGAAGAGAAAATATTGGTTGGCAAAATGGGCGGATAATAGCATATGTGCTAGTCGACCCTAACGCCTTTTAATACAGCTCAACAATGTATTTTGTACAAATAACCTTCAGAAAACAAAACAAAAACAAAAACGTAAACATTAATTTTATATTGCAATTAATACTATAAACATATATAATTTTAACAATGTATCACAAGATACAAACTGATAATACGAAATATAATTTTTGTACACATACAGACTATTTGCATGGATTTTTTATTCATGATGAACAAATGTGTTGTAACCGAATCTGACATGATAGGTAATCAAGTAACTAATCACAAGAGACAATGAAAATCGACCATGTGACGTTCTAAATTTTGGCAGACGTAATTGTTCACCTTCTGTTTGCCCGATGGAATAGCTATACTCTAGAATATCACAGTAATCTATCAAAATATGAGACAAACTTTTATTAAACAGATCAAACATGAAAGTGGTGGAGCTGTATAAGTTCTTCACTCTCTAAATGAACAAAAGCACGAACTGCCATTTTCTGTGAATACAATATGCTTTTTAATAAAATATGCGTTTTAATATTGATTCCCCACACCTGTGTGGTTTTATCCACGTTTGATATGATAATGGATAATGTCAAAGTACTCTACCTTTCCTCCTGATACACTAATTTACATAACGAATATGACTATTGCATGGCAGTTTTCTATCATAAGTGGCAACATCAACCTCTTTGATTTCCTCTCCAGCTATGTTCAATTTACCATTTAATATCTAGTTTTACCCTTTCTACTTATCAACATGAAAAACGTTTTCATTGAATTGAAGTTTTTAGCAATGCAACAGTTTTTCTGTGTGTTGTTCATTACTTCATCCACATGAATTTTGCCCTGGTCAGCTGGAAAAGTATAAATAATTTTAGAATCATTGGCAAACAGCAGCAAATTGAAATAATTAGTTGCTGATGGCAGATCAATTATATATATATAAAAAACAGAGTTGGCCCTAGTACTGATCCTTGTGGAACACCACATCTTATCTTATATATTATGGATAACGTTTAACCACATTGAACAATCTGTTCCTAAGATAGTCCTTAACCCTATGTTAGCTGGGGGGGGGGGGGGGTTCAATTTGACCCCCCCCCCCCTTGTAGAATTTTCGCGACTACTTCGAAACCGCGGCAGATATAAAATTTTCCTTTCGTGACTTTTTTTCTTTCGAGTCTTACGCATCTTTTAAAACGATTTTTTTCGAAAATCGAACGTATAGTTACAAAGTCATGTGACCTTTTGTCTTTGCATGTCAGCCCGAAAATTGCTCATTTTTGTGATTTGTGTACAAAACATATAGAAATGTCATTTTTCCTAAAAAGAGATAAAACACTGGTTATTTAGTCTTGTTTAAAAAGTTGAGGTGTTTGTTTTGGGGTAAAAATAGTTAAATTATAGTTATAAACGAAATAAAACAACAAAAACAATAAAATACATAAGTTAAAAAAATAATGAAATACATATAAGAAATTATCAAAACAATAGATAACATAAGGAATCACCCAGCTCTTCCAATTGTTTGTGTTGTATTATTATTCCAAATGGTCTAACAAATATATGTAATGACAAATAATACTTATATATGAATAATGTCTGATTTATGGGCAAAAATGTGAATTGTATGACCTTATTTGCATAAATTACCATAAATATGCAAATGAGTGAATTAAAAAAATTGAAATGACCATAGTATTTTATACACTTCACTTGACATGTATGCACATTTTCGCGGCGATCAGCCGTGAAACGGCCGAGATATTAGGGGGGTCACAATGACCCCCCCCCCCCTCAGTAAAAAAGTGGTCTGAAATAGCCCAGTTAAAATAGGGTTAAACTATGCAAAAGGTTAAACTCGATTGCCATGATTAGAGAGTTTTGCTAGTCAGTATATTATTTAAATTAATGGTTTAAAAATTGCTGTCTTAAAATCGATGAATATGCCAAGAGTGAATCTCATTTCTTCGTTCCTGTAAATGCAAGCAATATAATAATCTTGATGCAACGAAGCATATTACAAGAGGGTAAGAGTTAACACACTTACGGGTTTAACGTACTTAAAATTGAATAAGGTTTACGCAATACTGGGTAGTAATAATTTACCCAACAAACAATTCTTTAACCAATGTTTGGTCAATCTTTTAGTCCTGAAATCTTCTCATATTTTAACCCGACGCTGGATTGAGACTTTTGTCAAAATAGTGGTTTACAAGTGAAAATTGGGCTGAGATCTAAGTTTTCTTTCAAACATGATTTTAGACCCTGGATAGGACTTAAATGATTTCGGAGAATACGGACCTTATAATATACCTTTAATATGTTTCGAGCAAATCTAATTATTTGGTTTGTTAAAACCAAATGACAGGTAGTTGGTAGATTACAACAACCATATAGTGCTATGTTCATAGGTTGTATGAATAACGAGCCATAGACCCTGGATTAAAGGGTGGTGTGAAACAGATTAAACCTGTTCCCTAATCACTGGCGTCCGTGTCATCATCTTCCATTTGATCCTTCCGAGGATCAGCTGACTTTGTTCTCTCAAACGCATAGTTCTCGCAGAGCTCTTGGCAATCCCCACGATTCATGCGTTTGAACGCCGTGGCCAAGTCTCCAAGGTTCTGAATCTTGTTTTGACTCTCAGCAAGAACGAGTAGTTCTTCAGTCGGATTCTTGCACTGCTCCAGTGATTGTATGTAGTCTTCAAGTCCCAGCTGAATGGCAAGACCCCTCCAGTCATCCAAGACTGGGCTATCTCTGTTCAACCGACAACGCAGCTCATGCTGTAGCCTAGGAGGTACTATGGAAGCAATTGGAACAGGGGCAGGCGAAGCAGTTTTTCCTTGAGGATTATTCCCTTGGGAATTATTGATGACTTTGATATTGTTGACCTTGATATAGACGTTTCCAGGACGCTGGTGCATATTTCGATCTGCTGAAAGTCCTGGAACGAATTCTTGGACAATGTTTTCCTCAACTACTGGTGGGGCTAATACTCCCGTTGCCCCCTCTGCTGTAGACTTTAATGAATGGACGGGCTCTGTCGATGATGTCGGAGCTTAAAACAAAACGAACAAAAAGATTATATGACCAAACGCGGATCAAGGACTTCTTAGAGAGGGGGGAGGGTGGGGGGGGGGTGGAGGTGAGGGGGGGGGGGGGTAGTGAGCATTATTATTATCCGCCACTGATGACGTAAATCAATTATATCTTTCACATTTCAGTAGAACATGTAAACGAAATAAGCGTATTACCACAATATAATGCGCGTCTAAATTATCACCCTGATTCAGGTAGCCTGCCCATTTATCGCACATGGGTCGAGTGTATCATTTAAAGATTAATGTTTTGCCAAAGGATTTCGTTCGTTACTATAGGTAACATAAAATTAACTGTCAGTAACTTTTTATCTTAAAGTTTCGATTGATTGAGGAGAGAAAATTATTTTTTGGGAGATAAATTGACTTATTTGTTATTACAGAGCCCAGAACACAACTTTATCTTTCAACTCCTTACCAATTGCTCCTGTCCCTGTTACCAAATCATGTGTGGCTTGGTAGGCAAGTTCACGTGACGGTGATTCTATCGATGGTGGAGTCAACGGCCTAGGTCTTGTAGGTGCTTCAGTAGGACTACTTCTATCTGAAAAAATGCAACGGAAAAATAGCTTTAGAAAATGATTAAAACCAGACTTCAACCTGTGCTGTAAAGAACTCTGATTCATCCGTTATTTATCGAAAGTCAACCCTTGGATTAGTTTGTATTAGTTTGGGTTATTGAAATGATTGAGATAAAATCATGGAACATGTTGCAAAAAGATAAAATAGTTCAATTTACAGATTTAAAATTATACGATATAAAAATACATAGATAATACATAAAAAGATATTTAAAACAAAGGCTAATTTTAAGAATATGGGCCGCAATAGTGGTTCTAAAGCATATGTAGAAATAAATTCTAAAAGACCCCAAACCCTGTGACCCTCCCCCCCCCCCACACACTGCCCCAAAAGATAATGACATCCAGTGGTGGGTCCAGAGGGGGTGGGGGGTGGCGGGGGACGCCCAAAAATTCTCTGAGTTTTCGAGACGACATACTTTATGCAGTTCCGTATTGTGTTATGCATTATAATAGACAGTGGCAGATCCGGGGGGGGGGGGGGGGCGGGGGGCCAGCCCTCTCCCCACCTGGCAAAAAAAGGAAGAAAGACAAAACAGAAGGGGAAAAAAAGGGGGGAAAAAAGGAACAAAAAAAGAAGGAACAAAAATAAAAAAGGGGAAAAAAAAATATGCTCATCTGACCGTAATTAAATTTCTAAAACCCTTGACTTCCGGTGGCTCTGCACCAACTAGTAACCTGCCAGTGTCACAAACAAGATATAATTATGCTCATCTGACGTAATTAAATACCTAAAGCCCTGAGGGGGGGGGGGGGGGGGGGGGGGGGTAAGCGGACACTTTTTTTTTTTTGGACTCGAAATTTCAAAATTTGTCATTTTTCTTCGTGGGGGGGGGGGGGGGTAAGGTCACCTTTTTTAGGTTAGCTGTGGGTATAATTTTTTATTTTTTTTAATAATTTTAAAAAAAAAAAGGCGGGGGGGGGGTTTAGGTTTTTTTAGGGGGGTTTACACACATACAAATACCAAAGGGGGGGGGGGTTAAACCCCCACCCCCCCCCCCCTGCGTACGCCCCTGAATGGCCCTAAGGCGGGCCCATGGATGCTCATCTGACCGTAATCTACCCAATAAACAAAATCACGTGAAAATCACGTCAATATCAAAGTCGACTTGATGGGAGTTACGTTCTTCAAACACCGGACATTTACGTAAATGTGTTAATACGTTTATTGCACTAGGTCACTTAAAACACACGTACACTAAATCACGCAATTGTCACTGTAATATCACTATTATAATAACGTGATTATCCCTACCTTGGAGACCATGGTTTGAAAACCTAATATTCCCGTGTTTGTTTGGTTATGAAATTACATCTTCATAAACGAAATTATCGCGTCACAGAAACACGTGAAGCGTTAGTGATAGTTTTAGTCATAATATCTGCGTGAAATTCACGTGAGTATTACGAGGCTGACTTGAGATGAATCATGTTCTTCATTCACGTGAAATTTATGTCGAAGAGGAAATATGTTACTGTAACCCGCGTTCAACCCAATAATTACGCAAATGTTACACAATAAATGAACCAAAATAATGACGTTCTGATCCCGTTTCTGAACATCGTGTTTTGGATCTTCCATAATTACGTCCAGGCGCGCAGAAAGCAGTTTGGGGTTAGAGGGGGTGGGGGTGGTTGCAAACATCCTAGAAGAGAAAGCTAGTTGCAACTGGTCAGTTGAAATTGAAATGAGCTAAATGATCCAGTTGATCCAGGCCAATTAGAATTCATCTGGGCTAGCTGAGCCATTAGGATTAGAACCATTTGGTAAAACTTCAACCAGTTGAACGGCAACAACACTACAATACTGGTACGTCTGTATTTCCAATGTAAAGGCATTGGTAATAAGTAGACTTACATAATTTAATTAATCGAAATTTTTTCATATACTTGTATTTTATTGAAATTATTTTAGTCATAGTTAATGTTTCCCTTATTCATGTTTAATTAAATGTAATTTATACGAAGTAGCGGAATGTCCTAATAACTGGTAATTTATATTTGTAGTATTTTCGAAATGAATTGCATATAACTAAATCATCAGTAATTAAGAAATTTGCTGTAAATTCAGATAAATTGTTTAAAAACATAGATCTGCACGCACCCCATATTCAATATACAAATGAATTGGTGTTAGCTGGTTCAACTGGAAATATGCCAACAGTCAGCCAGTCATCAACTGGTGCAACTGGAAATATGCACACAGACCAGTTATCAACTGGTGCAATAAAAAGATGCCAACAGTCAGTAATCAGCTGGTGAAAATAGAAATATGCCAACAGTCACGGGATTATCACCACGGAACTTAAATGGTAACTGTGAAACCATCAAGACACCCAAGAATAACTCACTTTCACACCTGGAAATCACGGAATACCCAGCTTATATTAATAATCCGTTTGAGTCACGAGATCATCACCGCGGAACTGCTGGCAATTTTGACTACCATTTAAATAGGTGTTTTAAGACACCTAATAATGACTAATTTTTCACACCTAAAACTCACCGATGCCCAGCTTAGATTAATAATCCGTTTGAGTCACGAGATCATCACCGCGGAACTGCTGGCAACTTTGACTACCATTTAAATAGGTGTTTTAAGACACCTAATAATTACTAATTCTTCATTCCTAAATATCACGGATTCACAGCTTAGATTAGTAATCAGTTTTAGCCACGTAATCATCACCAAGAAAGTTATGGTAACTTTGAAACCATTTAAAAAGCTGTTTTAAGACACCTAATAATTACTAATTTTTCACACCTAAAAGTCACGTATGCCTAGCTTAGATTAATAAT